>MJUU01049698.1:0-56216 GCA_002080025.1 Modiolus philippinarum
AGAAAACATTTATTTTTTTTTTCACGTGTATCAACAAAATATTTTTTTCCAAAATTAACATTATTTTTTGGGGCAGAAACCCTCTTCAGAAATTTTTTTTCATCATTTTGGCAGCCAAAATATTTTTTTCACAAAAAATCAGGCCCCAAATATTTTTTTTAGAAAAAAACCATAGCCCCCCCCTTTCAAGTTAAATGGTCGGTCCCTAATCAGTTTTCTTCCGATTTGGACAAATAATCAACAAATTTAAAGAAAGTTCAAAAATAAAAATTGTTCTCTATGTCTTTTATCAGTGTATAACATTTTCGTTGAAAAAGTGCACTGAAAAGAAATCTGGTGTTGCTTTTAAAGCGGAAAACACAAATTAAGCAAGGGAGATCACTAGAGAATTGACAATGACGATCCATAAATTTATGCATACAATATAATAATTTCAAAAAGTGGAAAGTATGAACAAATCTTTTATTGATTTTTGAAGTTATCCCCTCACTATACCATGTATACATAGCTGATTTTCCATATAATTTCTATGTAAATTCCATAAACTTCCACTTTTAAATGAACGACGGGTACACCAAAAGTTTTTGCATTATGTTGAAAAAATATATTCTACGCAGAAGATTTCACTAAGTCATACCTGATAGACAGGTTAAGGGGAAGGCAGGAATTTTTGGTCAGTGTGAATATCGTCTGGGCTTGGTCGGGCTGGAACAGTTTGTAAATATGTTGGAAATAATTTGTTTAATGTCATTCTTTGTAAATTGTTAAAATAAGTTGAGCCATATTTTTCCCTCTAGGTTGTTTGATTGCAGAAAAATTCCTTAGTTATTAATGATTAAACAGGTTAAAGTCAATTTTCAAGTTTAAATATACAAAATGTCGAATGTTAAAGGAAATGTGCTATAAATATACGCAAGCTTAAAGAGAAGCTTGAATTAGATATTTGGAATCAATTTGAACGATTTTGAAATAAATTCACGTATTCCTATTTTTTGAGGTGAAGAAGAGGACAGGGTTTAAGGAGATCTGGAGAAAGGGGGCGGGAGAAAGGAGAAAAAGGTTGAGATAAGGTAGAAATGTACCCCATGCCTACCCCTTAACTTTTGTAAATTCAATTGTGAAATTAAGTAATGCACGAGTTCAGTGGCACCAATAATTTGTATAGACAGTAATAATATAAACATCCTTGATGACACCAGCATATTAAGCTGGTCCTATTTTTAAGTTTATAAACAATGATGAGTATACTGAACAGAAAATATGTGGTGCATTTATTTAGCTATTTAGTATACATATCCCGGACAATAGAATAATTTACAATTTGTCGGTTTGTTTTGCACCTGCTTTGGGTTTTTTGCCCTTTGGATTCTGGTTCACTGACAGTTCTGTTTGGTAATAACATTACACCCTTGGTTCAGCTTATTGATATGAATGTTGTGGTTATTACACTACCGAATGGCTGTTATGGTTATTACACTACCGAATGGCTGTTATGGTTATTACACTACCGAATGGCTGTTATGGTTATTACAATACCGAATGTCCCTAACTCCCTGTCTTATCTTGATTTCTTTATATGAATTGCCATGATTTTGGAATCCTCCCCTTTCGTCATTTTTACTTCGGAATTCGTTTGCCGATGTATTCATTTCTTTTCGTACATTTCAGGCATATGTCTAACAACAGACCTAGATTTTATGTTTCACATGAACAACGCAAGATATTTAAGAGAGTGTGACTTTGCAAGGTTTAAATTTTGGTTACAGAATAAATCGTGGCAGACAATCAGGAAACTTGGCGGGAAAATGTCCAATTGTGGAAACAGTATACGATACAGGCGGTCTATTGAACTATTTGATATCTACAAAATTTCCACAAAGGTACATGTATATAAAATATGTAAATATCCTTCAATTTTTAGTTCTTTAGTAATAAAACAAGAATTGTCAGAAGACAACATAGCTCGCCGTGGATTAGAGTCACCTCAATGAAAAATAAATTTGAAAGTTATACATTTTCATAATTTTAATATTTTAAAATCTTTAAATGTGATATAACAAAGTCACATGCCAAATAAGAACTCCATATCACTTAAATGATTGACTTCTAGAAGCAGGGTTTAGTTTTTTTTTTAAAAGAAAGTGCCTTGTATGCCCAGGTCAAAATGTCTACAAGTATGGTACTGCCAGAAAGCTCTCATCATAAACAAGTCACATAACAAATATAACCACCCAATCACTACACATCTAACTATACTAGAAGAAATGCATTCAGGGCAAGGTGAAGGTCAAAATGCCGACCAATATGGCAGCACTACTAAAATCTCATCATAACAAAGTCACATCACAAATATGAACACCCTGCCTCTAAATGTTTATCTTCTAAAAGCAAGGTTAAAGGTTAAAAAATGCCCCCAAGGCAAGGCCAAGGCCAAAATATCTGCAAATATGGTACTGTACCATCAGAAAGCTCTCATCACAAGAAAGTCCAAAACAAAATATGAACACCCTATCACTAAACAACGTAATTCTAGAAGTAAAGTTAAAGTTTAAAAAATGCGTATAAGGTTATGTTAAAGTCAAAAAGTCTACAAATATGCGTGTTATCAGAAAGCTCTTATCACAAGAAAGTCGCATACCAAGTATGGAAATTCTAGCACTAAACTTGCACTAATAGGGGAAAGGTCAGGGTCAAAATGTCTACATATATGTAACATCATAAGGAAGTTACATATTAAATATAAACACCGTACCTCTAAAAGCCTACCTTCTAGAGGCAAGGTTGGAGTTTTTTTTTTAAATAGCCCGAAGAGCAAGGTCAAGGTCAAAGTGTCTACAAGAAAGCTCTCATCACAAGAAAGTCACATACCTAATATTAACATCCTTGTTTTAAACAAAAACCTATAGTATTTTATTACAATCTCTTATTGTTGAATCAGACACTAGAATAAAAACTGAGAACAGAAAAAAATATAAACATATGGGAGGTACAATTTATTACAATATATGGAGATCTGAATAATTCTAAAGTACGCACAACGAAATTTGTTGCAGCTGAAATCGTTGTAGCTATTTTGTTTTAAATAGAACCTAATAAAACATATATACATGTATGTATCAATTTCTAATTTTTTGCCGCTACTCTTGGTATATTTACCGAAATAATAAAAGTTGAAATAAAAATATTTTCCATAGACCTTAATATTAATTTCACTCCAATTTTAAAGAAATTCGATGTGGGAGTGATTGATGAATGATTAACGCAAATCAGCAAACGAATGAAAAGACACCAAATGCATTGCAGATGGATTACTTATTTTCATATATAGGGTGCTTGTTTGATGTTAATTCGGATGGCCAATGAGCAAACAGAATTTTGATTGTGTCACCTGCACACGTATGGGTGGCGACATAAAGGGATCACTTTAGTCGTCTTGCGGCGTTGTCGTCGTCGTCGTCGTTGGCGTTGTCCGTCCCACTATTTTTCGTAACACTTTTCTTAGCAACTACATATCACAGCTACTTGAAATTTTGTATGTGACTTTAGTATTGGGTTCTATAATGCTCATATCAAATTCAGGTCTGTCGGACATCTACTTCCTGTTTACCGACTTGGAATATTTTCAACAATTACTGTCAATGGTTAAAATTTTCGTAACACTTTTCTCAGCAACTAAAAATCACTGCCACTTGAAATTTTGTATGTGACTTCAGTATGGGGTCTCGTATTGCGATCATCGAATTCAGGTCTGTTGGACATCTACTTCCTGTTTACCGACTTGGAATATTTTCAACAAATACTGTCAATGGTACAAACTTTCATAACAATTTTCTCAGCAACTGTAAATCACAGCCACTTGAAATTTTGTATGTGACTTTAGTATGGGGTTCTATATTGCGCTTATCAAATTCGGGTCTGTCGGACATCTATTTCCTGGTTACCGACTTGGAATATTTACAACAGATACTGTCAATGGTACAAATTTTCATAACACTTTTCTCAGTTTATTCATTTGGTTAATCTTGAACTCCTTAAAAACCGTAAGTCATATTCCAACCAAACTCGCAGGATATGTTGTCCACCTGATCTAATTGTGCACCTGATACTTAAAATCAGTTTTACAGATTTTAGAGGTTCACTGAGCAAAAATAGCTCAAATGTTAACTTGGTTGTTTATCTGCAAGACCTTCAAAATTATAATTCATATTCTAAACAAATTTGCAGGATATGTTTTTTCTCCTGATCCAGACATACACCTGATACTTAGAAATTTGATTTTACAGATTGTGGAAGTTAACTGAGCCAAAATGGCTCTTTTAAAGTGCAGGCGACACAAGTGTTCCATGGAACACCAATCAATTTTTGTTTACTAATTTACATTAAAATGTTTAGGTAAATTTCTCCCCTATTAAGCTGAGTTCTCGGTAACAAGAATTGCCCGGTTCAGAGTTCGCGTATATGTGGTTAGTCCGGTTGAATAACGTTTTGTCCGGTTCTAAAATGTCAACAAAACAAAATTTCCCCCCAAAAAACGTGCAATATTCCCCATGTTACACATTTTTGACAAATTTTTTGATAATGATTTTTTCAAGAAAATCCAGAATTATATTGAACAAGTGCCCCTGATGCCGAGTTGAATTAAGCTTTATAATATTTGTCAAAAATGTCCTAGTCATGTTCAGTTAAATTAAGATCACTTTTATCATCAGACTTACTAACTTGAAAAGGGAAGACGATCTTGATATGGGTAAAAGATTTGGTACAACTTCAACAATAAATAGTTTTATGAACCCTTAGGAGAAACTAAATTCTAACGTTTTTGGTTAAAATCAGGGTTTTTCGAATAGTTCTTTTCAAATGAATACAAAATGAAGAAAACTGTTGTTCAATTTTATGTATTTTTTACAGTTGGTGTATTGGGACGACCGTTCTTTCTATGTAGAACAACGTTTCATTAGAACCAGGGATAATTTTATATGTGCTGTTAACATAGTAAAACAGACAATGATTGGTGTATCTCCATCTCTGGTTATACAGAAAATGACTGGTGAAAACAGGGAACCAGTGTTGACAGAGGAAATGGAATGTTTGTTACAATCGTGGCAGCTATCCAGTGAAAAACTTAGACAATCATTATAAGGGAATTTATATGTTTTATTTTATTTACATGTTACTCTTGATCTCAAATTTGTAAACCATGTTCCAGCTTTAATAATTGTCAGCTTTAAGTTTAAGATTTATTACCTTTATTGTACATGCCTTTTATCTGGAAGGATTTTTTGTAGTTACTATTTCGAAAAAATGGATAGAAACAGAAAATATATTCAAAATGGATTCATTTTTTGTAATATACCTTTTTGTTTGATTTCAATGGAAATGCGACACAAAACTAGTCCCTGATGATGGGTATGTAATTTAGCATACATACAGACATGCCCAATTTTATATTACAACATATCTTTACAATTTAATGTTGCATATAACTTGCATGCAGTGTTTATTTTTTACTTGATTTGTTTGTTTTTTTTTGTTGAGTTAACTCACGTTTGTTAATGTTTTTCAGCATTAATATATTTTTCATTCTAATATGTTTAAAACAATGCTGTATTTATCAGTTTTGTAATTTATTAATAAACTAATTTAATTTAAAAATTTGTGTTTTTCATTGAATCTGGAATAGATATATTTTATATCCACTCTCGTTGTATACAGTTTAACATTTTATTTAAGGTGTATACCCTGGTCTTGTTTTTCACACTTTTTGTCAAAACTAGTCGTATTTTCATACTAAATTAATGTTTATTGCAGACTGTGTGATTTAATAGTTACTTTTGGTTAAACAATCAAACTGTGAAAGGTATGAGATACTGCCAGGAAAAATTGTTAGTAAAAATTCTGAAATGCAAAGAGGACAAAAATGACAAGCGCATATTTTGTGATACTTTTAGGAATTTTACTTGAGAATTGTATTACTTGGGGTAAGGTAACATGTTTTATTAATCCTATGATATGCTATGTATTCATGAATACCAGATGATTCAGGGTACAGTTCAGTCTCAGAACGTACAAAACTGAAAATCACCAGTTTGTGAATAGCTTATTGTTTTTTTTTGCCATACTGGATTATACACACTTCTTTAACTCTTTGTCCAACATTTAATTAATGTACATGTACAATTTCCAACAATGTACATTTATTTACATTTTCAAGCCATAAAAATAATATCGAGATGGGGTTAGATTGCCCTTATTTTAAGTACCTCCTGGAAAGTAGTGTCTCAGTGGAATCACTTTTCCTAAAAACTTATTTCACAAATTGTCTTGCGATTGGGATATTTAATTAGGACCCCGCATCGAGATGCGGGTGCCCTATAGTTTTCACTTTGTCTGTCTGCCTGTCCGTCTGTCCGTCAACATTTTTTTTTCGTCAGATTTCTTAGCTTCTACTTGAGGGAATGATTTGAAATTTTGTTTGAAGGTTTGAAATGATGATTTGTATTGTGTAAGCAATTTTCAAGTTTGTCCGACATCCCAACATCCACTTCCTGTTTGCCGATTCTTTAATTTTTTACTTTAAACTAAGTTTTCCGTCAAAGATTTCTTGGCTTTTACTGGTGAGAATGATTTGAAATTTGATCTGAAGTTTGGAAATGATGAGTTGTATTGTGTAAGCAACTTACAAGTTTATCAGGGCCCACTTCCTGTTTGCCGATACTTTGATTTTTTTTCTAAAAACCTAATTTCCTTCAGATTTCTTAGCTTCTACTGGAGTGAATGTTTTGAAATTTGGTCTGAAGCTTGGAAATGATGAGTCGTATTGTATAAACAGTTTTCAAGTTTGTCAAATGTCCACTTCCTGTTTGCCAATACTTAAACTTCTTACCGTAAACCAAAATTACCCGTATCTGCTTGAATGGTTTGATATTAAGTCTGAAGCTAAGAAATGATATGGTTTGGTAAAACTTACAGAAATCACTGTATCCAGCAAATAACTGTACCAACAGATTTGTGTGTCAAACAGAGTTTGAATCCACACTTATCTCAATTTTATTTTTCCCCCTAGTTTCAGGATCGAAATCGCGGGGCCCTTCCGACATGCTCTAGTTGATATAAGAATAAGAACTAGAATATTTATTTTTCCAATTATAGGGCCCATAAGGGCATGCGAATTAATATTAAACATGTAGCAATTTTCAATTATTGAAACAGACATAAAGAAAACATACATACAGTAATGTAGTAATGTTACTTTGACTTCTTTTTATGTTCACATCATTTTTTCAATAAGTGCAAATGGTAGGTCAATGATATTTGCTATGTATAGGTTGGTCGCTGTGTAGTACATGACTGTCCTTGTTTCTTACAGATGGCCAAGTGCACCTGATCTCAACTATGCTTTTATATTGGGTCCATGTTGTCCATCTTTGTATGTGTGTGTGTCTTCATTTTTCTTTTCTGTGTCGTACTTATGTTTCGTCTCTGTTTCTTTGTTTTTCCGATATTTCCATTGTCCTTTGATTGTTCGTTTTGGATTGACAGTTCGATTCTAACTTACTTTATGCGATTATATCAGTTATAGTTTTACTGTTTTAAACATTGTAGGTTGTTGAGATTTATGTGTATTGGGAATTTCATGATTGTCTTTGATATGGCATTTTGCCTTGACCTCAGTTTATGGTTGTTAGGTTTTACGGATTAGGTAAGTTTACATCAGATGGTATAGAAATAGAAATATTTATCAAAATCAATTATGGACCCTTACGGGTTTGACATTATACAAATATAGTCTGTGTATGAGGTCGATACGATGTTATATCGACCTGGGAAAAGCATATCGACCGAGGATGAAATCCGAGGTCGATATGCTTTTTCAGGTCGATGTAACATCGTATCGACCTCATACACAGACTACAACTGTTATATTATTAATATACATGAACACTGAAAACGACATTTTTATCCTTTTTCTAAATTATCAAATTCAAGATATAGTTGAAATATTTCAAAAATTAATATATTAAGAAGTTAATTCGGCTATAATATAATTACAGTGTGTATATGCATATATGGTACTTGAAAAAATATATAAAATAAATTAAACAAGATTATAAACATTCATAGAAACATGCGATATGCATTTCTATTTTTAGTAACATGCGATATAACTTTTTGATATATTGTTTTCTAGTCAATCTCTTAAAATACAGTGGGTCGGGTGATCAGTTCTCCACTAATCAAATTTCTCAAACGATATCAAATTAATAATATTACAATATATCATTATTGGATACACACAATATATTCATTTGTATGTGGCAGTAAATGGCATCATGCTTTGTTTATGTCTTGGCATCTAGCAATACATTGCACTCAAACCGATGTTAGGACCGTCTTGAACTTACAATGAGGTATGATTAAAGCTCATTGTTGAAGGCCTCATGCTGACTTCAAGATAAAGAGCAACAATATATGCTTGCCCCATTGCTTGTTTTGCCATGTACTTGTGGAGTCCTTGTCTCTGTGCATTTACTCCATATCCTTTTATTGTTCATTGTAAATGGATAGTACTGCTGTCTGCCATGTAGCCTTTGATCAAGATCTCTGTCTCGAGGTTCAGTGGCAGAGACCAGCAGTGTTTAAACAACAATAAGTGGCAGAACAATGAAATTCGGTGATATAGTAGTTATTGACAGTATGCTTAGTATTTTGTTTAGTCTTTTATAGAATAGTTAAGTCTGAAATGTGGTTTTTGATTTTGACATAAATTTTTACCTTTTTTGAATAGATCACTTTCTGAACTACTTACTATGATAGATCCATAACACATTCAATAGAAGTATGCTAGTATGCAAGTGTGTTTGCTGAGAGTGGAATTCCAGCGCAAGTTTAATCAAAGCAAAGTTAGAAACAGTCAGTCAAGCGTAATTTCCATCTAAACAAAGTTATTATTTTCTAGAACGGCAATTATTCATAATCTGCAAAAACTGTACAGCAAAAAGTGTACAGGCACTATTTTATTGGAAAAATAGCTTATTTTAACAATAAAAATAATATATTTGCATTGATGAGACCAAAATGAACATCGGAAACAACTGATTTGCCAAACAACGGCAGTAAAATACCGAAGGAACAAAGCAAAATATTACATAAATCAAAGTCCAGAGGCAAGGCAAACACAAAAATACCAGAGGACGGAAGATCAAAGACACTACACACCCACAAAGCACACGAATACCACAAATGCAACACTCAAAAAACCAAAGCACTAAACGAAAAGAGCGACAACAGGTTCTCCAGTAGGGAAAGCATGTCCTGCTCTGCATGGATTATCCGTTTACAATGTAAACGAGTTATTCCAGAATGGGAGGTAGGTATATTGCTGCTCAGAAAGGTAATTTTCACTATTATGAAGTCAAAATCATCAAGATTTTTATAAAGCCTAGATTTCAGACGTCCATGTTCATCAGTGCATGAAATGTCAAGGTATGAAGCAGAAGTGGACGGTGTATCGGTCGTTTTTTTATGTTTCTAAACTCCCTGGGTTAGAACCGATGTTAATATTCTTTACATCTTTGACTATTTAAAGAAAGTACATGGTCTTTATATCTGAAGCTTAAATTAATGACTGGGCTAGTTTTTCTTTTGTTTTTGATGTATGAGCCCTTGTAAAAACTTTGCTTTATATATAATACGAATAAAGGAAAAGGCTTTATATATAATACAAATAAAGGAAAAGTTCGGCTAAGAGAGACGCACAATTTGCTTCAAATACTGACTGAGGTTCTTGCAAGTTCTATTCAAATAATGTTTTTTGTCAAACCCTCAAAGGAAAATTCTCCAACATAGTACCAACAAAAACTAAACATGTGCATTTTGTGTGCAAAAGCGGTCTTGAGTCGTGCTCAGCAAGTGTGGACAAATCATTATAACACAATATAATCCCCAGTCACTTAACTTTTATTCGAGAATTAAAAAAATTCTTAGTCATTGAGAAACAGTTGATCTTTTTTCAAGTAACACCTTTAGAATCGAAGAGCTTCAATGTATTTGGGATTAGGTTTAAAATAAAAATCCTTTCTTATAAATACTCATGGATTTGTTCAGTCACCGTCAACAAATTCTATGGCGGTAACTATCACAGTTTTGAAAGAGTCCCAAATGAAAACGGAAATTTTCAGCTTTATTTTATGTCTTGCCCAGTGATTTAGTTGTGGACAGCGTCATTAGAATTAATTATCTTGGATATTGCATCAAAGCACAAGTAAAGATCAATTTTCGAAAACACCCACTCAAGAACTTGATTGCATAATATGAAAAGCTGTCAAAGGAATACTTATTATACATTTATTTTTAGATGGGATGTTGTCTCCTTGACATTGACCACTTTTCCTTTCTTATTCATAAGTATGTAATATACATCTTGTTTATAGCTTTTTGTAAAATAAATCAGTTGACATAGTTTGAAAATGCTCTATAAAGCAATATCATTTGCTGTTATGTAGCTAGTTAAGGTACGGAAATTTATGGTATCTTCTTTGTGATCAGTTTTTTATAAGCATCTTTATCAAATGCTTGACATGTATCACTATATAAAGGAAAATACGCAATAGTAATCCTCTGGTTCAGGCAGTGAAGAACCATGTTACGGCAAGGTATTTATTTTTTATAGGTTGTAATTATCCAACAGCTTTGCAGAACGGAGTGTGGTACGACAATGAAAGATCCGTTATCAGTATTGCAACCAATGAGTTATCGGGTTTCGTTATCCAATCATATTCCAGCACAGTCACAGATTGGTCATGTCATATAATTCACAACGATTATGTCATATCAAAGTAAGTAATCTAACCGTATTTCAGCATGATCAACAATTCCTCCTGCTGTATCATTAACAACAAGTGCTTATCATTGTACATCATCTCGAAGTATATTCAAGTATGGTTGTCAACAATGATTGCGTCATTCAATAATTTCATCTGAAAAAGTAATCAGCAATGGCAACGATGTCATCTCAAACAAAACAAAAAATCAAATGTTTGTGATCACGAATGGATGGTCTTAAGAAACGCATAATGTACAATACAATACAATACAATACAAATATTTATTTCCAAATTAGGTCCCCCAGGAGGGCATTTACATTGAACAATCATAATTTCATACAAACATACTAATACACAATTGGATTATATACAAACAAGCAATAATAATAATATACAATGTACAAATTGTATTTTTTAAAATTTAATCTTGACTAATGTACTCTAGAGATGTGCAGGGACCTTTAAGACTTAGTATAATTTACTGATTTATTTAATCGTTATACTGCATCAGACACCAAGGGGTGATGCTTAAGATTCATGGACATGAAAAATAATTCAAGATCTCATAAACCTCCTCGTGAAATCTGACCAATCTGACAATCTGTACAATCTGACCTTGAAATAAGAAGTTGAGAAGTTAAAATGAGCCGCCGTTTCTAAAAGGATGTTATCTAACAAATAGGAATTCTTATGGTATTCTCTTTTAATATTCTTCATTCTGAGGTGTTCTGCACAGATGTTGAACAACCAGATATCGAAATTACTAGAACTATAATTCATGGATATGGTCATTTCGACAAAATAAATTTCTTCAGCGCCGGGCTAATAGAACCAGAAAGAGAATTGAAAAGCTGATGTATAGTAGTAATAAACAAAAAGGATCTGAAAAAAATGTCATATTTCAGCTATCGACAAGCTTTTTTCTATGGGTTTGTTCCTGACTTTATAAAAAAAAATTCAAAAAATTAAGATGTTGCAAGTTTCCAAAGAAAACCGGTTTTTGGTAAGTACCAATGTACTTGACAACTGGGTTACCAATACCCTTGAGGAGTAATAGTCGACCAATCAATACCAAACTTTTGGGAATATCACACAAAAGGACGCCTTGTTATTTATAATTACTCATTTTATTTGTAGAGGTAAAACAACAGTATACTTGTTTGGAAGTGACCAAGATGTCTACATATGTATGAAAATGACACAGATAACGAATTCTTCATTTTATTATTACTTAATGGCAGGTTTGTACAATATCCAATGATTCTAATATGGCTTCCTGTAATTGTTATTTTTACATAGCATTGTTCTAATAATAGTTAATTGTTTTTGGGACATGCTCAAAACACACTTGTTTACAATTTCTTTAATAGATTATTCCTACAAAATGGAAATTTCAGCGTGAATTTTCTATATGAAGAAATTGAGATAAATGCATGAAACTTTGGAATTAAGATTATGACATTATTGAAATTATCATATTTTTTTCACAGTTGAAATATCTGGTAAAATGAAATATTTATGACACATTATATTAACATGTGATGTAAGGTAAAAATCCATTTGTTTTCAACCACTTAAATCACGTGACCAGACGATAACACAATCTGATTGGTTGGTCATAATTGATGACGCTATTAAAAACCCTCCTATTATCGAAGCCCTGATTTGTTGCAAAAAATCTTGATAGTGACTACATGCTCTAGCATAACGAATTAATTGAGAAATATATAATCCATACGCTGAGGAATATAACGGTCGAGGTGTGGAAAGTTTACAATATCAAAATTCAAGTTCTTGTGGGTATATTCATGGAAAATAGTCGCCAAATTTACTATTATTAAGCGAAAAGACATCATCAATATATCTGTATGAGTAATTCTTTAATTTTATTTTGTTTGACCAAAATTTTGCAAAAATTCTGTTTCGTAAGTGAACAAAAACAGGTCGGCTAAGAGAGGAGCACAATTCGTACCCATTGGAATGATGACTGTCTGTTGGAATATCTTGCCTCCGAACTGGACAAATATGTTGTCAATGAGAAATTCCAGCATCATGAGCATGCTGATCACCTGTAGTATCCCTTTGGTACTTTGTTAGTAAAATAGGTAAATGCATATGCTAAGGCTATATATTTAAAGCTCTGTCCTTTTTTGTAAGTAAATGAGTTCTTGATAAGATCTGTTATTAGTTTATTGTCGGTTCTTTCATTATTTTATGTTTTTAATCTTAATTATTGAGATGTAACGCACCAAAAATAAATTAAATGTTAATTATATTGCAATAACAGTGCCTAGTGTGCACTATTTGCACTGGCAGCAATAATACATAAATAGGTTGCGTCTGGAATTTCAACGGAAATATATGAATGGGTATGGTTATCCTGAATATTGAATATATGATTGGGGTAGTTTTGAAAATCTCATCCGTATGTCTGTACCAAAAAGTATAGTTTGAGACCCCGCCCGGGATCAGAGCCTGCGACTGGCTTGTATATATATTACTTGATAATGCACCGAGTATACTTCACTTCTTCCTGGGTACAAGTTTTGCTTTTGGAATATCATTTCTCATATGACTGTTAATGCATGCATGGCGTGAGATGTTTACTCAAAGAAGTAAATGTCATTCTGGTGTAGTATAATGATTAATGCTTTGGAACTTCAATATCGGTTTGATACGCTGTCTTATTATTGTACTTTTTTTTATAGCAAAAAGTAATTGAAAAAATAATAAGTTTAGTTATCGACAACTCTGTGTTTGACGGTTCAAACAGTTGATGCGTTTAAATACCTTAAAGTTTCTGTTTTGAAAAGTCTTTTAAGTCTTATTAAACCCAAATTTCCTTTTTTGTAAGACATATTATGAGTTTCCAAAGTGAAGTCTTTCTTGTAAGCAGCCTTCAATGCACACAATAAACATGACATAGTAAAAATATTTTTATTTTAAAAGTTCAAATACTAAATTAGATAGCACGTAGTAGCCTTTTGATGGTTTATACAAAACGTCAAATGAACGCACCTGTTTTACATTTAACAGACAGAGAAGTCAATGCCAACAACGAACGAGTGTATATAATTAAATCTGGTACATCTGTCAGTGACGTGAACATTTTATGTTACACCAGCTCACCAGCAAGTGATGAAGAGTATAACGTTCTTGTAAAACAAGGTAACTTTGTCGTCAACCAATATCAGGGACATACTACAGCTACGTTGTAGTCATTACTGCTTAATGTGTTTAACTATTTGCCATCATATAATACTCGTTTTTTTAAAAGAGCCAAAAAAAAAAGACAGTAGAATACAGAAGGAATATAGCACAGGATTACATCAATCATAGTCTAAAGACAAGGCAAAACAAGGCAAAACTTTGAACACCAGAAGACGGAAGACGAAGGACACTACACACCAACAAAACACACGAACTCCACAAATACAACAATCAAAACTTAAGCATTAACAGTGTGACCTCTAAAAAAGAGTGGCAACAGGTGGTCCGGAAGGGTAAGCTTGTCCTGCACTGTATACAGCACCCGTCACGCTGCCAGTGGGTTAGTCCAGACTTAAGTCAAAATCGGTAATGTCTACTTCTGGAAGACATTAATCTAGCTAAAATGTCTTTTCTTATCTGGGAACCAACATTTCACATATTTTCATGTTGTCGTGGTAACGGCAATAACATTTCTAAAAGGACCAAAGTAACAAAAGCTGAACATGTGATAATGTTTTTGCGCTTTTCACTAAGTCACTGTATGAACTACAGGCTCTACAGTAACGAATCAACTGTGAAATATATACTCCATACACTGAGACGTGGGTAAACTGCTGCTAAGAAGGAAAAAGCTCACAACTGGAAAGTCAAAATCATCACGTTTTTCATATAGCCAACATTTCAAACAGTTTTTTTAAAGTACAATGCACAACGCTTTTATTGTTGTTCTACATTTTGAACACAACGCGAAGTGTACATAAAAAAGTTAATGAGTGTGAATTTAGACAAACGATATATTGAATTAAGCAAAGACATTGCACAATGCTTTACTTTGAAGGAAGCATATGTAGTAAGACGACAAGGAATTAACATAAAACACAGCCCAACACAAACATCTTAAATAAAAATACAACCGAAGACCAAATTATGGTTATAATCATAGCGAAATAATAAACAAAAATACATAATACAAGCATATCTTGCTTTGTTTGATTTTGTAGTTAAGGTACATAAATATTAATGTGCACGTAAAGCTATTTGCCTAACTAATTATCCGATGATAATTAAATATAGGCTTTGAATCAGAGGCAAAACAATGGTGTCCGACAGCTTTCCTTGGAAACTTCTATTACACTTATAACAATGGATCAGGAGTTTCGTGTGGAGTCGGATCAGAATGGGATGTCTGCTCTAACAGAACAACAATGTTGTTCAATTATACTCAATGTCCAACAACAGTAGCATTTACAGGTATGTTGAACTAATGTGATTGTTACCCTTGGTACTCGGTTTTAAATGTGACTTTTCTTCTTAAATTAAAACTATATTTTCTGGCTCGTATTACATTAACAAAACTCTCAATTTAAGGCAAAAACAGAAGATTTAAAAGCAACCTTCCAATTCCCTCGTAGTGGATCACTTACATAAATAAACATTGCTTCAAACTATTAAATGCACATCATGATCATTACACTCCTCTTAGAAGACAAGCATTTATCAAAACTGAATATTTGTTTTTAGATTTTTAATATAACCATAAACCATTGAACATAATTGCAGTTATTCAGTTTATGCCACAACAGCTGAAATTTTGTCCTTAGATGTTTATATATTGTGCAAAAGACTAGCTATTTTGTGCATTTGACCACCATTGGCAATATGCAAAATTGCAGTTGTTTGAAAATTGTGGATTAGTTCGAAGATTCTTATCAAAAGTAAGCTTCGCTTACTCTGTTATAAAGATACACGTAATACCATCAATACCTTGTACGTTTTTCACTTCATGGCACAAAAAAATTTTTGATTAATGTTAATTTATTTGATAATGCAGCACATAAATGGTAAATAAAAGGATATGGAGTAAATGCACATGAGACAAAGTCTCTACAAATACATGGTAAAAAATAAGCAAAGGAACAACGCTTTTATTGTTGTTCTTCATCTTCTTCAACATGAGCATTAATTGAATTTGAATCCAATAAATCTGAACAAAAGTGTATATCTGTCATTTGGATTTGTTCGCTGACTTGTATGAAGTTTTGTTCTACACGTTTACAATTTCATTGTTTTGTGTCAACCTTAACTGCCATGCAATACAACACTTAGATAAGTGTACACCCAAAACCATTGTGAAAGACATTTAGCACACGAAAGCGAAACCAATATCATGAAAAATTAACAGCAAAATAGACTTAAACTAAAAGAGCTATACTGCAATTTTAGTTTTAAAATTTCAAAACAGAATAATGTTTTTTTTCAAGTCTTGTGTCTGTAAGACCATCTTTACACTTAAGTGGTTTGGCACCTCATTAAGCTTTGTTTAAGCTAAATGACAAGATTTATACGACAAATCCAAATGCACAGGTGAGTACGACAATATTTGATTGCATAGAAAATAATGAATGTCAAAGCATCTTTTTAATTTAAACGTTTTCAGAAATTGAAGTGTTTTGTGTGGTGTCAATCATGTCTGGAAGTATCACGTATCTGACAGTTTTCAACAACGGCAATGTGGATTCTATCAACTTTTACAGATTTACATGTATGGTAAGAACACCTTTAAAAGTATGCGATGAAATTGAAGAAATAGTCTTAGAACATTACAGAATAAGTTGGCATTGGTCATTGCATCAGATTTTCTTTCTGTATCATCCAGTTTTGTAGACGTACTCAGTAGCTGCCGATTTCCCTTTTAATGCTTTTAATAGGGGACAGGTTGAATAGTTCTATATTTTTTTTATCTCAAAATTCCCAGATGAGAAAAAGTGAAATTGAGACAAAGGCTAAAAGAATGGTCTGTTTAAAAGTGCTACAAGTGTTTTACGTAGTTGGATTCTGTCTTGTTATATTTTCAGTTTTTTCTGTAGAACATTATATAATAAAAATCATTGACAGTTGAACATTATCAATCGAACTTTGATCTTTGGGTATATTATAAAGACAGAGCTTTGCATGTGGGATGAACTACTTAAATTCATAAGATTTCTAAACATAGATATTGAAGCCTATTAGAAAAGTCGGTGTTTGATCCAGTACCAAAAGTACTTGAAAATTGGGGGCTCGTGATATCTTTCACCATGCAAACCATCAAAGACATCGATCAAGTTGGATTCTGTCTTGTTATATTTTCAGTTTTTTTCTGTAGAACATTATATAATTAAAAATCATTGACAGTTGAACATTATCGAACTTTGATGTTTGGGTATACTTTAAAGACAGAGCTTTGCATGTGGGATGAACTACTTAAATTCATAAGATTTCTAAACATAGATATTGAAGCCTATTAGAAAAGTCGGTTTTTGATCCAGTACCAAAAGTACTTGAAAATTGGGCTCGTGATATCTTTCACCATGCAAACCATCAAAGACATTGATCAAGTGTTTGTACAATATACCAAAATCTTTGCTCTGTAAATCGCCATTTTGACAACTTATGTCTCTTCTATGCAGAAAAGGTCAAAACAATAATAAGGAAAAAATTAATAAGATAATAGAAATCAAGAAAAAATTTTCATCCTAAAATTTAAAATGTTTGGCTAAAGCTAACAACATTTTGTTGTTTGGAACTGATGTGATGGGAAATTATGCGCAAAAACAAGTTGAATTACATAAATAATGAAAACCGTACTTCTGTTTCGGTATATTGTACATAGCTATTTTGACAGCTTATGTCTGCAGTGAATAAAAGTATCAGATAGATAAACATAGGAGGTTTGAACAGAAATCGTGCTTTGTCTTAAACACACTGGCTTTGTAAAACGGGAAATTCTTGGGGCTTATTTTACTTAACGTGATGACAATGAAATGTCGAGACAGAATATTTCGTATCAGTAGTCGAGATGGCCTTCTGCAGAGCTCCAAATTGTTACTATTTTAGTATTTTGTTGCTGGTTATCATGGTGCAATTAAAACTAGATAATAAGTACAAACAAACGAAGAATACTATATTGAATTCTCAAAAATGTTGTTATTTTTAGCACTTGGAAGAAAGATATTGATTTTTAAATAATTTTGTATCCATAATAAATGAAAATTGCTGTATTCACTGTTTATTTACTGCAGTTATATTCTATTACATTGTATGTTAGGATTCACTTACAATACATTGAGATATCAATTCCAACCCCAAGCTGAACTTGAGAAACATCCACTTTAAAAATATTTTTGTAGGCATTCTCTTCTTCTGGATCATCTTTGTCTGTCAGTTTACAGACAGGAAAGTGTGATAAAGGACAGAGTCCCAGTGTAATGCCAACAGGTGGAGCCACTGCAACACTTACAGCATATTGTAAGTAATATTACAATTTGATCTTAAAACAGCAATTATTTTGTTGATATCAATTTGAAATGACAATTGCACAATTTATCAAAATAATAAATGTTCTCATTAATAACTTTTGTGTGCTAAGGCAATATGTAAGGTAATATGTATAATGCATCTAATGCTTAGCATATGGACGGATTAACTAAATGACAATTAAAACAACCCGAAACACATGAGACTGGACATAAAAAATCCTGTTCAATTAAAGTCTAGTCAGCAATACATATTAAAAAAAGGTCAGAATATTAAATGTTCTAGGAAATATTAAACAACCAAATAACAAAATACCGAAGTAACTGAGAATTTATTTTCTGCAGATGGCCATTTCGACAACTTATGTTTCTTTAGTGCAGATCAACACAAAACGATAAGCAATAACAGTTAAAAGATTTAGATTTTATTTGATTTGATGAAAAGAATAATAAGTGCAAGAACAATTCCTGCTGAATACATCGGCAAACGAATACCGAACCAAGAAAAGGAAAGTGGAAATTCTGAAATAATAAATCCAACATCACGGCAATTTACAGAAACACGGATTGAGACAGTATGACAAAGACAAAACAAATAAACAAAAATGAACAAGAACGCCACAAAACTAAAGCACTAGCAGTGTGAACCCATATAAAAACTGAGGTATCATCAGGTGCTCCGGAAGGGTAAGCATGATCTGCTCCACGCGTGGCACATTGAACAAATTCAATGAAACGATTATCATACAAAACTGAATCATTTTAGGAGGTTTGCATAGCACGACAAGCAGACACAGCTAAAAGAATGTAAAGTAATGCAAATGATCATTTTTAATCATCTCACTGGATATACCAAATATATTGGACGTTTTATTTTTCAGGGTAAAAATCATAAAAAAACATTGTATTTGTAATTAGGATTCCATATGATAATAAAAATGATATTTTTTCGTATTTCAGTTACTTGTCGTAAGTTATATAGATTACTAATTACAAAAAATGTAAATGTATGATTCTAAGATTTTAAAGCGAAAGGGAAAAGATAAAAATGTAATTCAAAGGTAAGAGATTTTCTAACTTAATGCGAAAAAGACCAACAAATGATGCGGAATGTTCAACTGTCATGACAAAGACAAGAAAGGGAAATAGGGGCCGCAAAGTGAACACAATTTGGATAGTTGAAAGTATTTAAGATCACATATAGAATAATAATAAAATTTGCTCGGGGAATCAACTACCATATTACTTTATAGGTTGAAAATCATTTGAAGTCTTTGATGCTCTAATTTCCCATCAATGTAACATAATACACACCTGACGAGACATTTCTTGTCGAAATGGGCAATTTGAACATTTGATTCGGCATTGCAGATTTTAAGTTAGCTAATGTTTGAGTAACACACATTTCAAAAGACGAAAGCTTCAGATTCCAAGGAAAAACACTGTTTTTAGATTTCTGGAGGCAATAGCTTTTTGCTAAATTTGCGATAAATCCTACCCCGAAAATTGCGAACACAACATTAGAATGTGAAATGTAAGTTATTAGAACAAATGTTTTAACTGTCAGAAAATGTCATGGTTTCCCATGTGGCATATTATCTTCATACCTTAAATCCATTTTGTAAGTGATTGTAAGTCCATGAATATATCATAACTACAGAACCGATCGTGTTACTTCATCACAAAAATGCAAAACAAACTGGATATTGTTTATTACAGCACAGGAAACATGCAGATCATATATTTTCATCTTGTTTTCACTACTTTGTCAAAAGCAGAATTTGATTTTGTCTGCGAAAATATTCAAACTTTTAAAATAGCTTTATCTTTTTATAAATTCATTTTCAAAGTTGCATAAAGATACTTCAATGTTTTTGTTTGAGGTTTTGTTTTATTTGTAGCGTTTACTTCTTCGAATAACACTTCAGATGTAAAAAGTGCCTTAGCATCAGTTATTGGAGCTGTGATTGCAGCTTTGGCTATCATTATTTTACTTGTTTTAATTGCACTTGTATTGTTCATAAAACACAAGAAAAAGAAACAAGTGCAACCAGAAAAGCCAAAAGGTCCTGAAGGTATGTCATATTATTAACAGCTTCGATGTGCAAATTAAACTAGAGCCATTTCGCGCGGTAGCTTCAATTATTCTTGCACTATCTTGTTGAAACAAAAGTCACTTATTAAAGACCTTTTATGTAGTTTCCTTTGTGTGCTTTAATTCCATTTATTTATATGTACTGTTTTTTCCAAGTTCACCACACTCGGAATAACAAAAAATCAATTTAGTAAGATGATTTTTTTTTATCGAAATCAATGGTTAATCAAAAATAAGTGGTTTTTGAGAATTACAGAAATTTACCAAACTGGTTTAAATTTTCACTCTTAATTAATCCAAACAAAACTAGGGTTGATAGACAGATTCCCGAAACATTCTTAAGTGGCCTTTGAGAAATTCAAAATAAAATTGCCAAGTATAATTTTGGAACCTTTAGTATTCAGTATAATATTTTTATTGGCAATTGCCAATTATCTCAATTGGCAAATATAAGATTGTATGCTAAAATTTAAAGAAAATGAGAAATCAGTCTTTGACATTTTTAAGATATCGAAAACTCTATGAGTTTGTATAAAAAAAATGACAGATGGACTGGCAAACGAAGTCAACAACAACATCTCCCTAAAGTGCATAAAGATTACGGAACCATTTGCGAAATTTGTGTGTTTATTGATAGGTCTTTATAAGTATTTATTTCTACTGCCGTTGCTATCTCAACTTTTTAAGTATTCTATTTGGTTTTATTCCTTATTTTCTTACTTCTGGCTCTTCAAGATTGTGAATATTTAGCGTTGATTATCGAAGTTTATCCTTACTTCGACATTCTTTGCAGATGTAAAGACGTGTTCTGATGTTTGTTTGAAATCACTTTTATTTGAACTTCATATTCATAAATGGCAAAAAATGATGGAGAGACATTTACTATTAACATTCAGATATGTTCTTTCCGATCTAGTGGTAAAACATATAGGTTAGAGGTCCTATCAAGTTAATTTGTAGATTCTCATCCACCTGTAACGAAAAATCTGGGGTTGGTGGAAGGGTTTTATTTTATATTTTTTACTGATTTTCACTAAAATTGATAGGAATTTAAAGAAAATTTCTGAAAAATTGAAAATAAAATAAAATTGAGCTTAGAAAAAATGGGGCGGATGGGGATGAGAATCTATTAATTTATTTGATGTGGCCTTACACATCATTACACAATATAAAGATGAACAAAGGACAAATGCTAATCTAATGGTATAAATTGTTCAAATGCCTATATTTTCCTTTTTATTTTAAGCCTATTTTGTCCGAGAATTTACCTTTGAGAGACTACAAAACAAACTGAGGGAAAATGGAGATTTACCCAGCAGTGTTTGTACATCAGTGTCAACATTAGAAGAGTATGGAGTTTCCAAGAAACTGTAAAATTGACTTTAGTAACAGTATAATATTACAGTATAGGGAAAAAATTTAGCATATTACGTTTTTAAATATGAACACAATAAAACCAGACAAATGAAGTTGAATAAATTGTTATATACAGAATGAAACTGGCATACCACCCATCCCTTCAACAAAAGTTTGGAAAACAATTTGAAGATCCTTAATATACTAATTGTCTCAGATGAGTAACCTGATTATTGTATAATTAGTAAATTTAATGTTTAGTATACATTGTGGACCACCAAAACAATGGCAGCAGAATACCGAAGTAACAAAGCACAAGATTACATAAATCAAAGTCCAGAGACAAGGCATAAACAAGAACACCAAGACGGAAGGAAAGACACTGCACACACACAAAACATACAAAAACTAAAAATACGATAATCAAGACTAAAGCATTCACAGAGTGAACTCTCAAAGTGATGGTTTTCCGACAAATATAATGTCCAAAATCTTCCATAAAAAGACATCTATTAGTGTTACTGTATTGAAAACAGAAGTAAAGATACATCTTTCTACTATATATAGTTCGTAATTACATTATAATTGAGTGTGAGTATTTTGCATGTGAGTTTCGTAATGATGAAAAATTCGTACATGATAAAAAAAACGCGATTTTAAACAAATGACTATGTTGATAACAATGAAAATGAATATACACGGGCAATCAAGACGGTTCCATTTTGAAATATTGTCAAACAAATATCATGATACATTATTTGACATTTCAAGCATGCCCTGCTTTTCACTTGAATCTTCTGATTGTTTCAATGATACATTGTTTGAATACAATGGCAATGCTG
Organism: Modiolus philippinarum; assembly: GCA_002080025.1. Lineage (NCBI taxonomy): Eukaryota > Metazoa > Mollusca > Bivalvia > Mytilida > Modiolidae > Modiolus > Modiolus philippinarum. Next base: position 22,622 of record MJUU01049698.1, read on the forward strand.
GTAGATACTCTGAATCACAATGTCGTTGCCTGTCAATGGTATCAGAAGGTCCCCAATCATTTGAAGGTTTCAGTTGTTGCCTGAATTTCTACAAAAAGCAAGACACGTTGTTTTATAAGCTTTATGCAAATTACAACATAAAATAAAATTGGTAAACGAACACCCAGCCAAAAAAATTAGTAGAAATTACAAAATTATTGTAGATATAACTGTTGTCTTCCTTAATGAAAATATACATATTTTCATCAACCTTACATATTTCTCTAAACACAATTCATTTTTACTGATGTTCTGCGTTACGTTATAATGCATAATGCATGCTTTAGCGGGGTGTTATATAGTGATCATGCTCTCTGTCCATTCGTCCGTCTGTCCGTTCGTCAGTCCATTGTTCGTCCGTCCGCATTAGGGTACACACTTTGTGCTGACAAAAAAATATCAGTGATACTCAATGTAACTGTCAAAGAATATTCAGTACAAATTGTAATTGTGCAACCAGCTATTTAAAAATTTGATTTGATTTGATTTGATCAAAGGGGAGGTCTAGATCTGTCTGCCATAGGGTATTCACTTTGTGGCAACAACTCCTCCTAGACCTCTCAGTAGAATTTAATGAACCTTCACAGAATGAATAGTACATATTGACATTGTACACTACCTATTTATAAAAAATTGATTTGATTTGATTTTTGATTTTTTATCAATCAATGGGGAGGTCTATTCGCCATTAGGTACACACTTTGCGGCAACAACTCCTTATAGACCACTCAGTGGAATTCAATGAAACTTCCACAGAATATTTAGTACATATTCTCATGTGCACTGGCTATTTAAAAATTTGATTTGATTTGATTTGACTTTTTGTTTATTTTTTAATCAATGGGGTAGTATATTCGCCATAGGGTATACACTTCGTGGTGACAACTCCACCTAGACAACTGAGTGATAATTCAATGAAAATTTCACAGAATGTTCAGTACATATTGCCAATAACTATTTAAAAATTTGACTTCATTACTTTTTTTTCAATAATAGTGATTATTGTATATCCGTTCGTTTGTCTGTCCGCCATAGGAGTACACACTATGTTTTGATAATTCCTCCTAGACCATGCAATGGAATTGACTAAAACTTTCAAAGAATGTACAGTACATATTGTCATTGTGCACTCACTATTTATAAATTTGATTCTTGATTTTTTTATTTCTGGAATCAAATGGGGGAGTGGAAGTATATATATTAGTTAGCTTTGGTCACAGTTTGCTAGTTCATATTGCATGCATGTTGTATGTGAAACAGCACCCCGTTTATCAACATTACATCTAGTATGTTAAAAAAATCCCATTTATCTTCACTTCATTAGGTATCTTGAACAGCATCCCATATTCCCTGCAAGGATTCCCATTTATTTTAATTATTTTAATTAACTGTGTAAATCAGCAACCCATTTATCTACATTATGTCTAGCATGCATATTATCGTACAGAACCTTAAGATGGTAGTCATTTTTGCTACTTTATGTTCACTGCAAGTTATTGGTTTTTGGCTTTGGGTTTGTTTTCTTCAATTGCATTGACATTTTATCACTAATGTACTTGCTTAGTTTAAGAGAGATTTTTAATGTTCGATAAGGAATGATATTTATCTCATTTATTTAATTTATTCTAACGCCATATTTTCGGAGAAAATTAAAATTACATAAGATATCATTTCAGTTTTTCATTGTTGTAGACCCTTGTGTTGTGTTTTTTACCGTAAGTGTTAGCTCTTTTTGAAGATGACGTCACCAGGCATGGTTGTCTTGTTCATGTCGACACCATGGCATAGTCGTCTTTTGCGGTGTTTTTGTCGCATATGCACAGACGATTATCAATTGTTGCACTTCTTGTGTTCTCGATGCGTTTTGAGCATATCCAATTAGACAAATTATAATCTACATCAACAAGGAAACATAACATAGGTGAAGTTAAGCTGTATAATCGTTCCAATCTATGTAAAGACAGGAAAAAGTTATCTCTGTTTCCATAGTGAATAAAACTTGATGTGAGCTGAGCAAGATTGCCATTAAGTTTTGCTTTACCTGAAGAAGGGTCCCATTTGTCCGACAAACTGTTATAATAACATGTATAGGTATCGGTACCACAGACACCATACCGATAATCCACCCCACAGCTATTGCCCAATCTGGATACTGGTAGGTACCATAGGATACTGGTTTTATTTGAGACATATTAAAAACCAGTACCAACTGAAACCATAAAAAACTTAATCCTAATAAGGAATAGAAACAGTCCTAGTATATGCATTCTCTTTGAAATAAAGTAAAAAGGAAAATAACTTATCTTGAAGTTAAACCTTATTTATATACATAAGTAATTGCACATTCACAAATAGCAAAATACCGAAGCTACTGAGAATTTCGTTTCTGCGTATGCGCATTTCGGCGACTTATGTCTCTTCAGTGCAGATCAAATCAAAACTTTCAGAAGTCCATAAATCGAAAGATGTGTTTAAGCTGATAGAAACATACAAATGACGGAAAACGAAAGTACACTACATATTGGTATATTTCTAATATTTATATTTATTTTTTGGTATATTTATTTCTATAGTTATTCCCATTATTATAATAACGTGACGATATGATATCAATGCTACAATACTGTTGCTATTTGACGACATTCAACATAAGATTGCTGTTAAATATGATCTTGTGGAATACTGTATCTTGCTTCAAAGGTATTAACATCCTTGTTGCACTAGTATAATAGAAAGTGTTTCGGGTAATATTTTATCATTTAAATTTAATTTCAAACCTTAATTTGCCATTTATATTTTGCACCTGCTTTGGCTTTTTGCCTTTTGGGCTTCGGGTCTTGACTATTCTATTATGGTTTTTTGTTATTACCATAGCATGCTGAGAAAAAGAGTAATTATAGTCTAACATTTAGTCGCCTTTTCCATAACAATACGTCCTACTGATATTTCGGGTGCAATAGATATATCAATGTTAGCAAGTATTACCCGTCATTTGCTTTGTCATAAATAAAGGAACGCAGACAAATCCTTATCTTTTTTTCTTACCACAACAAAACATGGCGTAATAAATTTCCAACAAATACTCCACCATCTACAGGGTTTATATCCTAACATCATTTCTATGTCTTTGTACATTCTGTCAGAACCTATGGTGATTTATTGCATAAAAGACATGTCTGTTGTAAATAGGTACAAGACAGTTTTTTCTATTTCTTCATACGCATAGTTCAATGTGTGATATAAAAAACTGGTTTAACCCACCAATTCTTTTGAAATGTCTGTACCAAGTCCGAACCATTGTGGTCGATAATTTTTCCCTTGGTTTCCACCTGATTTGTCACACAATGAGTGCCTTAGTTCTTAATATTGTCTTTTTTATTTCCGTGCATTGCGGCTGTTTCACGTCCTTGTTTTGTCTTTGTTTTTCTCTGTTGCCTTTTTTGCCATGTCTTTGGACTTCGATTTTTGTAGTAATCGCTTCCCTTGTTCCTTCGGTATTCTACTTCCGTTGTTTTGTCTCATTGACTTCGGCTCTTGACAACTATTTTCGGTAATTTTGTTATCAACCCCATTTATGGTAATGCACTTGGCCCTTAAGGTAGTTGGGGTGTCTTGGTTTCTGACATAAGAACTTTGTAAAATTGTACAATGACACTTTGAACAATATGTTATAAAATATGCAAAAAAATTTGGGGGTCACTGATAATTTTTGGAAGAAATATAGTAAATGTGTTTTATTAAAATGCTTTTGACAAATTCAAAAAAAGAATTGGGATCAACTACCTTATTGTTTTTAACAAATTTAGAAAATCTTATCTATTCCATGATATTTCAGTATAGAATTAGCTCCCTTTGATAAAACTTTTTGAATTTTTGTAAATATTTAATATTATCCAACGGACTTGATACTTTTTGTTCGTTATTATTTAAACTATTGTTTTAAAGACATTCAAAATCATTTAGACAACAATCTCATTGAATCATTGAATTTATGCATAGATGCACAAAAAAAGATGCTCAGTTTTAGACACCCCAACTACCTTAAATCTAAAGTTAGACTTCTAAATAACTGAAGCAAGGTTTTTTGTATGGATATATTGAATTCTTCGGCTAAGTTATAATCGCGTCTCTTCCTAACATTCGACATCACAATCCTGATGACCGCTATGGGATATCTGTTCCCGAGATGACAACAGATATTTCCAATGTTGTTTCCTCTACCGGATTTGACATGCTCAACACGATGGATGTGCTATTAAACGTGGGAAATGCTTACTCTACCGGTGCGCATGAACTCGCACATGGTTTTGGTTTGGGTCGATGTTTTTCATTGATTGTGTTTTTCCTTTTTTTTCTCTTGCACGCCGTAATTATGTAACGTATTTGTATCGTTGTGTTTCCGATATTGTCTTTTGATTATCTTTTTTCTGGATTGACGGTTCGGTTCTCATTTACGTTCATCTCGAACACATAATTTTGCTAATCTGCTTTGTAGAAATTAACTTAACTTGATAGCTCATGTATATATTTATGAAATTTAAAATTGCATTTTGAGAACATAAATTTTGAACCGGAGTCAAATTGGTTTCTAAATTTTGACTCATTTGCGACTGATTTTAGCTGTTATGATATAACTGTCAAATATGCAAGTCTGAACAACTGAAAAATTCAAAACATTAACAAATTAGATGCCATATATGCAGTATCATCTTGATTCAGATTGCAAAAAAATAAAAAAAAAATAGCCCATACGAGACTAAAACAAAATAAACGCGACGTGTTGGAATGACACGAATACCTCCGTCTTGCAATTATCGTAACATAAAAAGTCAAACAATTACGACCAAACTAAAACTTGAACTATAAGTAAGTAGGCAAAATTTACGTATTGAATATTTAGTCAATGTCTCAAGTAGTGGTCAAAGAAAAAGTCTGGAAAAGTGTTATTTTATGACATTTTTCAAGTCCCCTACAAGAAAGATGGATTTTTACATAACTAACCCCAGTGTCTAACTGATCGAGATAACCTCACATACCATTTTTCAAATCAATATCTAAAACGTACTTGAAAAGAATGCTGTAATTTTATGCTATGTTAAAATCTAAAAGGATATAACTTATATGAAAAATTGATGGATTGGACAAATTTCAAACTCCTACTGTAACTCATCAAGGTAATCTCATTTATAAAACATGAAGTCAATATCACAATAGATTTTGTTTATTACATGAAAATGTTTTAGTACCAAAGGCCAAAAAATGCCCCACGAAAAGTTAATGAATCTATATGAAGCTCAAATTCGACTGGCAACTCATCATAAACTTTTTGATAGATATGTATACCTTTTGTACACCCATTAATCGGTGTTACTTGCATACACAATTAACTCTTAGATTTATTCATAATCTTATACACATTTACCATAGATCCATCCAACCGTTACACATTCTAAAATGCATACTATCATAACAGAAAATAATGCTGAGTACCAGTCTACGATCTGTAATATGTACATTCCTCCCTAAAATGTAAAGCACCGACATTCTTTATGACCTTTTCTAAATATCTTAAAATACTACTACAATAAGTCGTATAAGCATTTTCTTCTCCTGATGCGTAGAATTCGTAATAGTTTTAAATAATGTTTTCTTATAGGAAGTACATGTCCACAGCTAGTGGTGTGAATTTTTGAATACTAAATAAATATATATTAGAAATAGTGAAATTTTTAATGTAATGAACATTTCGATTCACTCGCAGAAGTTGCTTACTGAAGCTATTAAAAAGAAGCTTTTGAATTATCAGTTAAAACACTTCATTTTAGCAGCAAAAGTTCCATATATCATGAAAAAAATACATGCCTATGAATAAAAATATATTGATAAATATAAGGGCCTATTATGATGAAAATCCAGATTACCTGAAGAGTAAAAGGTAAACCCAATACACATCCAATAGTACATAGTCCTGCTGTAAACAGAACTTTCCGATGCCTCAGTATACTTGGATATTCGTCTGTTAAAGATGTTATAATGGTTTCTACACTTCCAAACTATAACGAAATAGTATTATTCATTATCTTTATTCAGATACACCATTTCATTTGAAATAGTTACAATCAAACTAATCAATGTTTGAACACATTTCCTTGAGGCAGAAGTGTCCACGTAGCGCTGTTTGATATCTAGCAATGAAATCAGCTCAAACCATTGTTAGGGGCCGTCTTATCTATGAGGTTTCAGCATTACAAAAACAGGAAAACAGCAAACACCTACAATGGCCAGGAACTACAATCACATGCCACAATTTACAAGCAAAACAATAATGAAAACAAGAGACAAACATAAATAACGATAGGAACTAGCATAGCTCATTGTTTAAGGCTTCATGATCGCGTCACAATGAAGAACAACATAACGGCGCTGTTCCAATTTTTTGCTTTACCATGTATTTGCTGAGACTTTGTCTCCTTTTCATTTACGACATATCTTTTAATTTTTTATCAAGACTGGAGCTTGTCGAGTCCGTAAAAAGATTCCCCATGAGAACGATGTATACTCTCCGTACATTTCCGTTGTGATTTACTTACTCTTGGGAGAATTTCAGATATGGATACACCATGTAGATATGGATACTTTGTCCCATGTGCATTTACTCAATATCCTTTCATTGTTCATAAAATATAAATAATTTTATATCAGTCTTTAGATTCGAAGTCACAGATAATCTTATGTTAATTAATAAAACTATTACCTGACTATCAATTCCAACCATGACGAGCATCATGAAGAATAATATTGCCCAAAGAGGTGAAATAGGTAATTTAGCTATTGCCTCAGGATAAGTTATGAAAGCCAAACCAGGACCTGAAAAGTAATAGAATAGTAGAAGTAAACATTTTGCAAATAATTAACACCAAGCTCTGTATTTTCATATCTACATGATCTAGAGTTTTACATTAATGTCCTAGCTTTCTGTTATTCAGGGTACAATATAACACTAAATTTTCAATGCATCTTTTCATTTCACTCATCATGCTCATGGAAAATGATAGGAACAGAAGGAACGAAAACATTGTGTCAAAGTTGGAGACGTTCACTATTCAATGAAACTAAGAAAGTCCAATGATGTGACATACAAGTACATTTATCGCTTAAAGAATAAAAATACGAGATTTCGGAGTAATATCATTGTGTCTTACTGAAGGCATAATATTATAGACTTCCAACTATTTTGATTTGATTTGCACTGAAGAGACATATTTTTATTAATATTCAAACAATTTAAATTACCTTGAGCAGCAACATCAGCGACAGATACTCCCTTTTCCTTAGCCATAAACCCCAACACCGAGAACGTGACAAAACCAGCAAATATACTTGATCCGGAGTTAATAGCTGGAATGATCATTGCATCTCTGAAACATACATTTGTTGGAGATTTGTCTCATTTATCTACGGTTGTGATTTAAATGAAAACAAAAGGTTCTTTAATAGATGTCCGCTGTGGAAAAGTTTGAAGTACGACCATTCAAAAGCAATTGCAGTTGAATTACTACGGAACACTACGGTATTGTCTGTTACAAACTATCAAATTTTCAACTAATGTTTGAACACTCTGATACTGTATGCTTTATTTGGTGTGTCATAATATCAGATGGACCATGGATGAGTATATGCGTTTTACTGAATACATTTCATATTGGAACCACAGAAATTGTGAATTGCGTGTAATATGAAGTCGTTTAACAGATGCCATTTTTATCTCCAATGTATTGTAGCATCTCACTACTATCTTCCTTTATTTGTTGGGTATAATAAATTCCTGACAACTTTTTTGCGAAGATATTTTGAGTCAATAAATGGTAAGATATATTTGTAAATTCTGCAAAAACTTCTTTGAACGTAGCACCAACATTATTATATTTCTTTTCATATAGAATTAAACGATCATCAACGTAAAACAAAGTTCAGTAACAGGTGTATATTGGAGTAGGTAGTCTACCGTGTTCTTTACGACAAAAATTTTAGATATATCAAATTAAAATTGCCCTTAACATTTCAATTGAAAACAATTTTTTACAGCAGATATTTTTAGAAGCTATAAGGAATGCTGACTAAATGACATTTGTATCAGCATCAGTATGATATAATAATTTCTTACCTATATATGTTGTGATGGAACTTGTTATAACTACCAAACGTCAGGAGAGCACCCCAGCCCATCGACGAGGAAAAGAAAATTTGCAATGCAGCCTCACCCCATACCTTAAGATATATAGTGTTGTATATAATGCTTCCATTATAGTACAGATAATAATGTTTCTTATTACACGAATCAATACAGAAAAAAACGTCAAAGTAATATAGTTCATTAATTTGTTAATATTTTGAAAATTTTTGACAATTGTGCAGTTTACGGTACCCGAAGCTGATAACTCTTTATAGTCAGGAAAGTACATGTGTAAAAACATATTAAAATGGTCACTTTCTAATTGATAGAGATGTTTAAAGACTTTGACGGATCTCTTAAAAGTTTCTTGCCCCAACCTTTGTCCTATTAAAAAATTTATATTGAGCGTCTTATTTTCACGGACATTGAAAAGGCAAATCCGATGATGTGTCCTTTCCCATCCTCTTTTGCGTACGGTGTATATACAAATGTATACAATTGGAAATACTTCTTAAAAGTCTGTTTACAAAAGTTCTCTGAGGTTGTTTAAATGTTGTGATTGTTTTCTGTTAGTGTTTTTGTTGGGCAACGGATGGTTGCGACTGAAAAAACACTTTGCCAGATAATTTTATGTTTATTCACGATTCTGCATTCACTTGTAAAAAGGCATGAATGTAGAGTTGCTCTTTATCTCGCAATGAATTTTATTAAACCCGTGTTAGGGGCCGTCTTGAACTATGAGGCATGAGCAAAGTTTATGGTTGAAGGCCTCGTAGTGACTTCAAGATGAAGAAAAACAATACAATTGTGATCAATTGCTTTTGTACCACGTATTTATAGACTTCGTCTCATGTTCATTAACTCCATATCCCTACATTGCTTATTTCACCACAATGTTACCATGTCTAGTTCTCGTCTTGATATGTGAAACTGTTTTCAGGAATTATCTTTTTCCATATGTTTATCTAAGATGTTCGGTGGCGACCTCCTTGCATTTATGAAAGGTATCAAAATTATGCATTTGTTTTATGACCATCGGCGTTTGAAACATGCTGGCCATTAAACAAATGTATGATTTTAGTACCGATCGTAAATCCAAAGATTGCCGCCACTACATTTTCTAATTTATTGGAAAATGTTGTAATTTCTGATTTTTGAAAAGCGTTTCAAATGTAAAGTTGATATTACTTATCCATGGTAATATGATGGTTATCAAAACATATTTGATTTCAATACCGATCATTTTAATGGTCGCCACTGTATTTCTCTAAGTTTTAAACAAAATTTAGCAAAATTAGATATTGTCAGTTTCAATAAAATCGGTTTGCGGGTCAGCACCAAGTACTGACTACTGGGTTGGTGAATATCCTCGGGTATTAACAGTCCACCCGCAGAGGCATCGGCCCGATGATAATAAATAACAAAATACCGAAGTAACGGTTAATTTATTTTCTGCATATGCGCATTTCGACAACTTATGTCTCATCAGTGCAGATCAAACCATTTCAAATTGGAATTCCATTAACCGAAAACACGTTAAAGCAGATAGAACAAGTAACCAAAAGGGTCTAAACAGAAAAGCAAAAATTCAGCTAAGGACAGAGCTATGCATGAGGGTGATACTCCTAGTTTTAAACAAAATTTTGCATGCATTGTAATTTAGATATTGCCAGTTTCAATACAATCGGTTTTCGGGTCAGCACCGAAGTACCGACTACTGGGTTGGTGAATACCCTTGGGGACTAACAGTCCACCACCAAAGGCACATTTCGACAACTTTTGTCTCATCAGTGCAGATCAAACAAAATCAATTGGAAGAATATTAACAGAAAAACATCTTAAAGCTGATAGAGAACATGTAACAAAAAGGATCTAAACAGAAAAGTAAAAATTCAACTAAGGACAGAGCTATGCATGAGGGAGACACTCCTTAGTTTTAAACAAAATTTTGCATAATTTAGATATTGCCAGTACAATCGATTGTAAGGTCAGCACCGAAATACTACTTGGTTGGTGAATACCCTCGGGGACTAGCAGTCCACCATCAAAGGCATCGGCCTGGTGGTAATAAATAACAAATTCAGAAGTTCCTGTTAATTTATTTTCTGCATATGCGCATTTCGACAACTTATGTCTCATCAGTGTTGTAATTTTCAAATCTTGAAACCGTATTTCATGTTAAGTTAAGTAACTACGCATGATAACATGATGGTCATAATATCTATGATTTTAGTACCAATTATTAAATCCAAGATCGCCGCTAATGTAGATCATAGTTTCACAGTGGACCCTTTTTTGAGAATGTTGTTAATTGTTAATTCTTAAAAACCGTTTCATATATTTAATTCATATTAACTAGGCAAGGTTCTTCAAGATTAAGAACAACAATAAAAGTGTTGTTCCATTTCGTGGTTTAATCGTGTATTTATAGATACTTTGTCTCATGTACTTTCTTTTCCTTTCATTGTTGATTTAAGTCTGGAGTTTGTACCTCCCGCATTGTGCGGTCCGTAAAACGATTCCCTGTGGTCTCTTTACATTACTTTCATGATGTATTTGTACTTGAAAGAATATATCCTATGGATACACTATTATACTTTAAAATTTAAGGATACTTTTATTTCATTTTGTAATTCCCAAATGTTATTCTAACCATTTTGTTTATAGTGTCCACATCTCTTGTTTTATTATGCCAAGTTTGTTCGCCATTGACTCGATTAAAGCTCTGTGGTTGTTTATATGTTGTTATTTTTTCTTCTTGTCGGGGAACGAACATGAGTTGTAAAAACACTTTGCCTGTTAATTTCATGTTTGTTAACAACCCCACACTCCTAAGCAAATTCGAAGATACATGTATGGATGAAGCATTGCTTGGACCGTCTTGAACATATAAAAGTAAGTTCAAGACGACCCCTAGCACCGGTTTGAGCGAAATTCATTGCTGAATATCTAGAAACGCTACATCCATGTTTTATGACTCATGGATGCTGGATCGTCAACAAACATAATATCAACTGGCAAAGTATTCTTATAATTGCTGTCATCCGTCGCCCGACAAAAAGACGGTAACACCGTTTACTACATCAAACTGATATAAACTAGATATTTTAACATGACAGCTATCTACAAAATAAATGATTTTACTACCACTTAGCTGTCACACCATCCTGCGGGAATTCTTTTTAGAAAAGTAGATACCGGGTAAGCGATACAGACTCATGCGATCCTCTGGTTGTATGCTTTATGTATTTAACATTCTGCGGAATCATTTTCTAAACGTAAAAAACATGAAGCATACAACCAGAGGCTCTCGTAAGCCTGTATCGCTCACCTGGTGGCTACGTATCTAATAATAAGATTTTCCTACAGGATAAAATGATTAATCTGGTGTGACAGCTATGTGGTAGTTTTTTGTTACATAAATGGAATTTTATTGATCATTTTTGCCGAAAACTAGATTACTTTTCAAAATATAAACATTAGTTTTTAACACCAATTATTTTTATAAGATATGCTTACTTCAAAATTACTTACTAGGAAGATTTATTACAGCGATTTGTTTTCTCATTACTTAAGAATAGTATTTCATATACAATATTGACAATACACACCATACATGTAGTATTCCTAGAAATATCATAATATGTTCAAGTCTTACCTTGGTAGATAACACCTTATGCCATTTAGGAACTAAGTAATACTTGAGTCCTTCACTTGCCCCTGGTAATGTTACACCTCGTACCAGGAGCACCAATAACACAATGTAAGGAAATAATGCAGTAAAGTACACAATCTGTAAATAATAGTAGTTGCTAAGCAATAATGATGATAAAAAACTCAAAATAAAACCGACGATAGAAACACAAAACTTCCTTAAAATCTATTTCGATGTCAAATTCATTTGCGGTATAATCTGAAGAGTTCTTCATTTTTAGGCAGGAGGAGGAGGTTCATATTAAAATGTTTAGGACTATTAAAATAATACCGACTTTAACAAAAACATAACTTTCATTTTCTTTTAATTTGTAAAACAGATAAAGGCCTTTTAAAGAAAAAAAAAGCAAACTCTGTGGAAATTCGATGATAAATCCTATCAAAGGGGACTTGTAAGTCCATAGTAGTCTTTGACAGTTGACAAGAAAACTATTTAGAAACAAAAATGATTTACCAACTATCTAATTTTTAGAAATTGTGGCAATGTTGTTATGTCCTCAGGTTCATCACAAGCAGTAATGAGTAATGACCACACATATAAGTAGCATGATTTTATTGCATTAAAAGTTACAACTTGTGTTTGATCCTCTTGTTTATACATTTGTATTTGAGCACATCATGAAAATCAATGATCACACCAAGATTGGGTCTAGTTTATCAATAAGAAATCTTTTGAACAGTAACTTCGGTATTTTGTTATTTATTACCATTGGACCGATGCCTCTGTTGGTGAATTGTTAGCTCCCGGGGGGTATTCACCAGCCCAATAGTCAGTACTTCGTTGCAGACCCGAAAACAGATTGTATTGAAAGTTTCAATATCTAAATTCTGCAAATTTGGTTAAAAACTAGTGAGTATCTCCCTAATGCATAGCTATGTCCTTAGCTAAATTTTGGCTTTTCTGTTTAGAATTTTGGCTTTTCTGTTTAGATCCTGTATGGTTATTTGTTCTCTATCAGCTTTGACATGTTTTTGGTTAATGGACTTCCATTCATAAAATATTTAATACAGGAGTTTGTCTTTTATTGCAGTGTGGAGTTGGTAAAACAATCCCCTTTGTAGAGATGTATGCTCTTTTTTTTCTCTTAGATATGGTGTACTTGTACATGAGATAATATCTCATGTGTACACTTTGTTCAATTACTATTATCTAAATTTATGTAAATTCTAAAACCGAAGGATTAACTCCCTCCATCGTAGTTTTGTCCTTAGCTATATTTGATATTACTGATTATTCGGNTTTCGTTTGAAATTATGGATTTTCTCTGTTTGGGTTCTAGTGCTGCTGATGAGGAATACATTTCCGAAATGGCCATAAAGCTCATTAAAATTAATGCAGTTGGAGTTAACATATGTTATGGTCTCATGTCCATTTACTCCATATCCTTTTGTAAAATATTGCACTCTGCACTGACGAGAAATAAGTTGTCGAAATGCGCAAATGCAGAGAATAAATTAACAGTAACTTCAGTATTTTGCTATTTAAACAAATTACAACAGAATTACGAACAAGGGAGACGAATGCAAAATAAATGTTAAAGCTCACATATCCCTCTAAGTCATATAATGAGACAATATACATGTATTGTATTGAATACCTTTCCAGATACTTTGATCCCACGACACAAACATAAAAACAGGATACCCCAAAATATGGCTAGGCACAAAAACAACTGCAATCTAACATTCCCCATGTTGTCTATTCCTGATGTAATTTGAAGAACATTCCTACTGAAGAATGAGAAATATCTGTTGATAATTTGGAGATCATAATTTATTGTAAAAAGGTCTTAGTCGCTAGTGCTTTAGAGTTTGTTGCATATTACACTGCAATGACTTGTTTAAAGAGAATCAGTATACACAGTACTGTTTGAGAACGGATTCTGCGATTGGTATATTATGACCTTTACAATTACATACTTAGCGACGATATGTTCTGTTTTTCATATGTAATATAGTCGGAAGTAAACAGTACATATCATATATCCAGTCTGATATGGCCATATCAGACCGCCTCGTTCTGAAATATCCATATCAGACCTGTGATATGGCTATTTCAGCCCTGGTGTGATTATAACTCCTAATTGGAAGTATATAATAAACAGATTAAGACATGGCCTTTTCCATATCAGCACGGTTATCATCCCATATCTTTTCCATATCAGCACGGTTATCATCGGCTGGCGCCTCGGGCTGATATGGGGGTCTCGGGATGATAACCGTGCTAAATACGGAAAAGGCAATGTTTTAATCTCTTTTTAACACACATGTTTCAATATCGGTAATTTGTATGAGTTTTCGTTTGATGTCGTGGATATTTTTCCTGTTTACTTCTGCACGAACACGAAAAACTATTGACAAAAATATATTCAGCCAACCCATCTTTGTCAATAAGCGAGTCTGAAAAACCAGTGCCTTTATTTTCTAGATTTCGATAAAAGTTTTTATTGGACAAAATTTGCTCTACATAATTATTAAGTTGATTATCAATAAAAAGGTTAAGAGAAGTTTTTTTATTGGTAATTTGAATGAATTTTCTATGATCTTCATTGCTTGATACTGTCAGTATCACTGAAGTTGACGTTATCACGAAAATGTCCGGCCTCTGTGAAGCCGTCACGTCACGCTAGGCTTTAGTACATGTACTACTTTTCGTGTTCGTACGCGTCATACCTCGAGTTTATTTTTGCAATAAACAATATATTAACCTTACTTAACTGAATTATAGAGTTCTATATATCATTTTTTGAATTACTGGAAAAAGGGACTTTTATAACAATAAATCAAATAATGATATTCTTATTAGCGCTTTCACAAAACTTGATTGTTGAATTTCAAAATAAGCTCACAAGAAACTACATCGGTCAAGTGCTAATATTTCATTAAAACATTAAATTATATTTCATTTTGGAGAATAGTTATTTTTGTGAAGTTAAGCTTTAGGGATGCTTTCTACTTCAAATAATCATGTTTTTGTTAGAAAATGGAAAACTGCATTTTCCATATGTTTAACATGAGGAATGTTTTTAAAATAATGAATGAGACAAAATAACACCAATTAAATAAAATTTTGTCAGAATGCTGCAAAAGATGTATGAAACGACGTTATGGAAAATAAAGGGCTACGCCGAGCGCAGCATGATACGATCGCAGCATGTCGACCACTGACATTTGAACAAGTGTAAACTAAAATGAATGTAGACACAGTAATTTGCTTGACACAATAAGGACCTTGACACATAAATTAACTGGACACCAACTAGTGAAAATAATAATTAGCCCTTTTAATCCCTTATTACTAGGTATTGTAAGAGCTAAGAAATTCTGTTGATTACCATCAAGAGAAATCCAAAGAAAAAAACTAAGGTTGAAATCCAATGAAATAAAGATTTCATATATTTTGAAATATTGCAATTTGGCCCCTTTGACCCATTATAGCTTGGAAACCGAAGAGCAACACAAACTATACTGCCATATTACTGAAAGCTTACAATGAGAATAATCCAAAGATAAAAATCCCATCAAAAGCTAATGAAAAAGAAAGATTTCACACATTTCTAATAATTGCAATTTTGACCCCTTATAGCTCGGAAATGGTAAGAGCTACAACAAATCTGTTGACATACCACTTAAATCTTACATTGAGAGGAATCTAAAGAAAAAAATCCATCAAAATCTGATGTAAAATAAAGATTTTACATATTTCTAAAAATTTCAATTTTGGTCCCTTTGACCCCTAATAGCTCGGAAACAGTAAGAGTTACATCAAATCCGTTGTTATAACACTGAAAGCCTACAATGAGAAGAATCTAAAGAAAAAAAATCCCATTGAAATCGGAAAAAAATAAATTTTACGTAATCCGCAATTTTGCAATTTTTGCCCCGTTGGGCCCCTCATAGCTTGGAAAAGAAACAAATTATCAAAAATCTAATGGTGCAGCGCTATGTTAATTTTTCACAAGGAATCAACTGCAAAAAACTGCATCAAAATCAGACTAGAAATTAAAAAAATAAAATTTTGAAATTTGCCCCTTTTGGGCTCCATTTATCTTGTAAACGGAACATGCCATGTGAAATCCGTTGGCAAACAAAAGATTGAAAATTTCCTCAGGAGGACACTGAAAGAAATCCCATCAAAATCCGATAAATAATGTAGATTCTACAGTCAAATATGTAAAAACATCAAATTTAACCCTTTTTGGCTCCTTTTTTAACAACGGGTGGGGCCACAACGACCAAAACTAAGTCTAGCCTTTCTTTTGTGCCAAGGAACATTGTGTAAAACTTTCATAAGGATTGGTCAACTGAAACTAAAGTTATTGACCAAAAACAAAAGTGTCTACAGACGACGACGACAACGACGACGACGACAGCACAATACCATTATACGACCGCAAAAATTTTTGCGCTCGTATAAAAATTAGGAGTTACCGAGTAAAAATTTATTAGTCTTTTGAATGGATAACACCAGAGAAATACTAAAATCTGGAAAAAAAAATAAAAAAAAAATAAATAAAAAAAAAAAATAAAACAATGACCAATGCACGTCCCTGAACCAGAATATTTCCCCAGAGATCTACTGCTCTGAAAATATTTGAAAATTCGGAAAGAACGACGTTGTGCTATTATCTTCTTTATTGTTTTACTCATTGAGATGGGTGAAAACTCAAACTACAATTGACGCAATAAAAGTAATTATGTTATTCCATGCTGTAGATTAGTAATAACAAAACTATCTTTTTTCTTTTACAACAAATTCTTGTGAAGGCTAGGAACTGTAGAAATATCACTATATTTAAACAGCGAATTAAGGTATAATTAAGGATTCTAGTGCTGCTGATGAGGAATAAATTTCCGAAATGGCCATACAGCTCATTAAAATTATTGCAGTTGGAGTTAACATATGTGTTATGGTCTCATGTTCATTTACTCCATATCCTTTCGTAAAATATACACAAACAAACCACCCCCGTATTTTACAATAAACATCATTCATACTAAATTAAGGCATATGTGTAGTTTCCTTAATGCGGATCTGTATCGTGTAAATATAAAATCAAGTCCAGCATGTTTATTTGGCCATCCTGTTGAAGATGCCATCCATTTTTTATGGAATATCCATTTTATGAACAATGTCGTGTTGATTTATTTAATTGGCTACATGTATATCCTATAACTATCAAATTGATGTTAGCTGGTGACACAAATCTTACAGATTTACAAAATACGGAAATATTTAGAAGTGTACATTCTTTCATTGCGGGGAGGCATCGATTTAGGAATGTGCTCAGTAAACCGAAATCACTGATTCATTTCTTCTGTGCTATTGATGACACCCAACTTGTATTTATGTTCTGAAAAGTTTTTTTTTTTGTTCCATCTTAATTGAGATAATATGCTCTTTTTATATATCTATTCATTGTAAATCGTCATGTTGATTGAAAAGTACTTTGTTTATATATATTTGTAAGGGAGAGGACGTATCTAATGTTGAGATAACTTGTATCCAATACCTTTTGCATTTGTTCTTTGCAAATAAAATATGTTTAATGTTCAAAAAAAAAAAAAAAAAAAAAAAACATCCAAACTGTTTCATCAATTTACAACACATAATTGAAAAGACCTAAAGTGCAAGAGGGAAAATGACAAAGCAATTGGAAAACCAACCGGCAAAAGAGATGGTAGGTTAAGCTGGTTTTATAGAGGGTTTGGACATCTGATACCGAAATATGACGTGATTCGTAAACAGCATATAAAGAAGGCATTTCTTATCCTCGTTTTTTAAGAAAAATGTTTTTTTTTTTTTAAATGCCACAAACTGATTAGGAAATATGCGCAAAATTGGGAACTGACTTATATTCTTGAAGTAATGCGGGATATGGACAGGACATTCTGCACGATTCCGCTACATTGGCTTTTGGATCAAATAACATGAAGAATTTTCACATGGACTGACCTCTCTCTTCAAACTGCCGATGTATTTAAAATAGATGAATATCATTTACAAAAAACTGTGGCAAGTTTCTACCATATTTTGACAGAATTTTACCAACAGACGACACTCCTTGAGCTAAACTGCAGATTAGCGAGGAACACTCCTTGCCCAATCTTTTCAAATTACGTTGTGGTTCATCCTTTTCTTTCTTTAGATTGTGGTCAAGGAGTTAGTACTTTTCCTACTTTTATTCGGATTTTTTTTGTTTATCATACCATGGGGAAACTGGATAAAGACATGGGGTGTTTGGGTTCCCAAGAACGGGGTCTAACCCTACAACTAGCTTTGGTAGGGCTAATTCCAATTGCGGCTGTCCATTGTTCATATAATCGTTCGCGTTGGTGTGTTGTCTCGCACTTGTGGTTTTGTTGTGGAGTGTTCTCACAGATTGCAGTTAATCGTCATTAAAGTGTTTTCTATTGTCCCAATTTCAACCAGTTTCATATTTCTTAATACTGTTTCGAAAATCATATTAATTAAACCGTAAACAAATTTTGCATAAAATGAGAAAACTTAAAGTGTATTACCTGAAAAATTCTTCACTGGCTGTAGTTCTCAAATTCTGTGGTACCGGTAAGTACGTTCCATTTATTAGAGACATATTCGTTCCCTTCGTCATATTTGTATCGTCACTACTATAACAGTATATGGTATTCCAATGGTTGTTACATGTGCTCCATGGTAGAACGGAGGTAAATGATTGATACAAGAAATACAGCACCCAAGCCATTATCACATTAAAGTACACAGTATACAACGCAGTCACAACATTCATGCTATACCCTAAACCTAAAACAGTTTTTTCATTATAACTACAATTTTCTTTTTAGTGTAGACTATGACATCGCGTTATTTATTTAGACCCATAAATGAAAGGTATACGGTCTATCTTTTTCTCTATAAATTTGATATATGTACTCAGTTTCTTAGTTTTTCAACAGTGCTTCTGAAAATTGTTTCTCGTCAGGATTTCAAGGTTGATATATACACTAATAGATATTGAGGAAGCTGACAATGATCACTATTATGCCACGGTCGTCAATATTGTAAATGCAAAACTCACCTAGAAATTTCTAAATACAAATTTTAGTATAGGACTCGTATTCCTGAGTTTTGTATGCATTCAATGTTTCTATTGCTTATGTTCAACAGTTATGCATTTATGTTGTTGCTTGGCATCTTGTAACATCTCAATGTACCATATTTACCCTTGTATAAAATACACAATTTTAAATGTGCTTCCAACCTTTATATCCACATTTTCGTAGACGATGATATAAGCTGAATTGATTTGTCTATTTGTGTCATGGACTTGGGCTCTTGACCACTCTGTTCGGAAATTTTGTTATAACTCCATTGACAGAAATCAAAATCAAACATGTCATTCAATCAAATAACAAAATACCGAAGTTACAGTGATTTTTTTTTCTGAATATGCGCATTTCGACAACTTATGTCTCTTCAGTGCAGATCAAATCAAACATTTAGAAGTTCATAAAACAAAATACGTGTTAAAACTGATAGAGAACAAGTAACAAATAAGATCTAAATAGAAAAGCCAAAATCAGCTAAGGACAGAGCTATGCAAGAGGGAGATACTTCCTAGTTTTAAATAATAATAGTACCCCCTCGCAACCAATACTAATCATAACAAACCTTTCATCAGAGGACATATCTTCCAGACACTGATTGGACCTCTACTTGAGAACTGGCTGATAACATACTCCAATAAAAACATAGGTACTGCTCCTAGTACCAGGAATATCAAATATGGTATTAAAAAGGCCCCTGAAATAAAGACACAATAAATCAATAACAAAAACATATGTACTGCTCCTTATACCAGGAATATTAAGTATGGTATTAAAAAGGCTCTTGAAATTGAAATAATTACAGAATAATAGTTGTATTAGTAAAACCTTTGTATAACAATAACAAAAAAGTAAATATCGATTTGAATTAAAAATACATTTCATATGTCTAGTAAAAAGTTCTCAATCATGAGAACCATTATTCATACCATGAACCTCTTTCACAACTCCTTACTACTTTGTTGACCGCATTCAAAGATGGCCGGAAAGATTACCGTGATAAAGCTTACTTTACAATATGTGTTCTTCGTCAACAGTTATTAACCATTACCATAGTATTCAAACTTTTGATTTTTCTACTCTTTATACTACCCAGCTACCACAAAATAAACTGAAAACAGTAATTGCAGATGTTACATTGAGACTGACGTAATAAAAATGTGAGAAATTTTGATTGACAATATTTTTGTCGAATTTGGAGGTCGCGTTTTCCAACATACAACAGGGATTCCTATGGGAATTAACTTTGCGTCACTCTTAGCTGACTTATTCCTTTACTCGTATTAGGCAAAGTCTATACAAAAAAAAAAAGGAACATTCAGCCAAGTCCTTTTATTTCAGCTTCCGCTACACACAAGATGTACCTTCTCTTAATAATCCAAAATTTAAGGATTATTTACTACGTTACAGATCTATCCCAATGAGCTTGAAATTAAAGAAACAATTGATACATCTACTTCAGCTTCGTACCTGGATCTTTTGCTGTATATTGAAGAAGATGGACGTTTGAAATCTAAGCTATATGACAAGCGTGATGATTTTAACTTCCCTACTGTGAACCATTAGAGGTGTTTCCTGTTATCTTTTTTATTTTTCTATTTTTCTTGGTTAGCAGCAATATACTCAACTCTCCAGCATATACGGAGTGTACATTTCACAGTTAATTCGTTTCTGTCGAGCATATAGTTTGTACAGTGATTTTTAAACAGAGCAAAAACACTGTCCCAAAAGCTGCATGGTCAGGGATTTGTTCAGCCTATGTTAATTTCATCCCTCAAGAAATTCTATGGCCGTCACCATAACATTATTGTCCCAAATAAAAGCTTTGATACCGGGTCTTGATTTTTTCAGTATAAACGGCTTTGTAACATCAATTTTTGTAATAAATAACCGTTTTTTGTAATAATTTTCCCTAGAAATTTGTATGCTCTAATGCTTCAACTGTCTTCTTTTATTGACGAGAAATGTACAAGTGGCAGAACAAACTATCTACACGATATGATAAAATAGGTTATTACAAAAACCGATACGAATGTAACACCGTTTTTGTCATCAAATTTTCACTATGATAGTAGGTACTCCAATGATTAAAATTTTGATGTCAGTTTTCATTGCACAAATGCATAATGATGACCTGGTGCATGAAGACGCACGTTAAAGTGTCGTATTGAAATTACAACTTACATAACGGGAGTACCTACCGTTACATTAATTAAATTTGAACAGTCATTTTTTCGTTGGAGTACCTAGTCAATATGGAATAAATTTTCCAATGCTGCAGTTGTCTTCTTTTATTGACGAATCATGTAAAACTAGCATATAAATTGTATAAAAACGTTATTACAAAGAACATTGAATGAATGACAACAGTTTTTTTTCAAACAAACATTTGTTTGTTGATAAAATTTAGTTTTATACTTTTATTTGCAAAAAAATGTAAAACTAGCACGAAGAAAACTATATAACTGGTAAGGTAAAGTAACTGTGAACCGAGGCGCCAGTTAAAAAAAAAGAATTGATTACATTGGAAAGACCAAGAAACAAAAATATCACTAAAACGAAAAAAAAGTACACAGCTGAACAACACGGATAAAGTAAATCCAGCTATTACAAAAAAAAAAATTGAGTGAGTGACGTTTATGTTACAAACAACTGTTTTTTTTTTGTATAGAATAAGACAAAATATTCTACCTTATTATCACTGTGTCATCTGTTTTTTTTAATAACGCTTTTTGTAATGATTTACAACAGGCAAACATGTAATCTGCTAGTTATCTTTAACAAAATTAACCAACTAAAACATTGGAACATTAAACTTCCATAGTGAAAACAGTTATTACTAAAACGGTTGTTCATTCAACGTGTTTTTGTTATACCTCTCTTCGTAAATACCAGACGCATAGTTTTTCTACTGATTTAAATTATATATCAATAAAATTGGAGAACACTAATTCCAAAAAGAAAGAAAACTTACTGCAAAAACGGTTGTTTCTGATTTATTGGTTTTTGGTGATAAAGCTTTTTCTACTAAACATTTTTTTCTGCCGAAATCGACACGATGAATTATACAGGGTTGTTCCGGAAGAAGACAATGAAAACACTGACGAGTTAGTCTTAGATATTATAAATAACCATGTACTGAAAAATTCTGAAACAAAACTAACGTTGCACCATATTGGCAGATTGCACCGCTTAGGGAAAAAGAAGCCGGATGGCCCAAGCAATATTATAGTTAGATTCATTATTTATAGATATAGAGCCCTGGTGTACCAAAACAAGCGGCACCTCAAAGATCGAAATGTTGACCCTAGATATCCAACAAAAATATTTATAAATGAAGCTTTTACAATGAAGAGGGTCATATTGTTCAATAAAACACACAAACTCTTCAATGATAAGCGTATTCGAAATTGTTGGACCCTGGATGGTCAAATCTTTGTTCGAAACTTAGATGATACACAGACAGTGTTGATACGAACAGAATCCGACCTTTCGCAATTATTCAATCTATTTATGGTCAGCCCTCCATTGTTCATATAGGATCACAACCAGATGCTAATCAACTAAATATTACAGTACCCATTTTTAGACCGCGTATGGATGACGACGTTCTTACTTCCACACCAGCTGCTAGACCACGCTCTTCCTCAAGAGACTAGATTCATGTTTGCTACATTAAACTTTTTGTAAAGATTATGTCATTTTTTGCAACATTCATTGGAACAATTTAAGAGTTATCTCCCTTTGTACAATAAACTAGCGTATTTTGTTAAGAAAATTCACTTTGTAAAAATGCTTTATAAATTTCACAATATTTCTATGATCAGCTCTTGTGATGTACTTAGATAAAATTAATCGAACTTTGCTTCTCCGGTGCAGGGATCCATAGATAGCTTGAATCCTTGTGCCACTGATATGTGCTGCTGTCTATGGACCCCTGCAACAGGGAGTCGAAGTTTGTAAGTTCATTAATTAGAAACACACAGGGAGTTAAAGTTTGTCTGATTGTTTACAACATAAATCAGTTAAATACAGAATGAATTAATAGATACACACAACTTTTGTATATCCATATATATATGTTTGATGTTAGCATACTTGACTTAGACACTTACCTAGAAATATACTTGTAAATATTAATATATGAGTCTTAACAGTTTACAGCAAAAAATTTATGCATTGAGCGGAATGCATTAAGAATGTAATACCATACTCCCTCGATTTACATTACACATACCGTGCAGACAATTATTAATTATTTATTTATTTTATTTTTTTTATTTATTTATTATTTATTATCCTGTTTTTTCTCTTTTTATCTTAATTTTTATACAATTATTTAATGATTACTTATTTAATTTTTTTCCTTTCTTTTTCTTTAATTGTTTGGTCTTTGTTTGTTCGTTTTTGTTTTTATAAATATGAAATTTCTATTATGCACCTCCATAGAAATGCATTGTATGGGATTCAACTTTTTTCCAGAAAGCTACCATAGAAATGCTAACCACAACCATGGTATTGTTTTTGGTTTTTGTTCTAAGCTTTGTTAATATGTATATATGTTTAATTATGGGAGCTTCATGTGACTGTCTTTTTGCAGATTATGATCTTAATTGCAAATTGTATAATTTAAGATATTTTATTATTATGCACAGTCTTTTCAGGATTATTATTGTGTATCAGTTATATTTTTTTTTAAACCTTCCAATATCTAAAATTTTGTAAATTTTATTTAAAACTAAGGAGTATCTCCCTCATGCAAAGCTCTGTCCTTAGCTGATTTTGGCTTTAACTTTAGATCACTTTGGTTATTTGATCTCTGTCAGTTTTTAAACATCTTTGAGTTTATGGTCTTCCAAACGTTTAGATTTAATCTGCACTGATGAGACATAAGTTGTCGAAATGCGCATATGCAGAAAGTAAATTCACAGTGACTTCGGTATTTAGTTATTTATATGTATTTGATAATGGATAAAAATACAACTATTCCATTTATTCCTCCGATGACAAAAAATAACAGCTATTATATACATGTTATTATTATCATTCTATTATTATGCAATGATGTACATCCTAACCCAGGGCCAGAACAATCTAAATTTGAACCTCGTAACATTTCCATTATAAACTTAAATGTAAATTCAGTTCGTCATAAAATTGACTTAATAGAAGCCGAAATTGGTAGTCATGATGTAATTTGTATCACTGAATCAAAACTTGACAATTCTGTGTCAAATTCTGACTTGTGTGTGGAAAATT
The DNA here is from genome assembly GCA_002080025.1 of Modiolus philippinarum. Classification (NCBI taxonomy): domain Eukaryota; kingdom Metazoa; phylum Mollusca; class Bivalvia; order Mytilida; family Modiolidae; genus Modiolus; species Modiolus philippinarum. The sequence continues at coordinate 46,893 of MJUU01049698.1, forward strand.
TGTTTAATCCAGCTCTTTTTCGTAAAGACAGACCAGACAACAGGAGTGGTGGACTTCTCATATATATTAGAAATACTTTGTTGGCAATACATCGCCAAGATCTTGAAATTCCAGAAATTGAGTCGTTATGTGTAGAAATTCATTCTGGTAATAGCAAATTCTTATTGGCCTGCCTATATAGACCCCCAAATTCTAGAGTTTCCTCATGGGACCATATAGATAACCTTCTTGATAATTGTATTCATACAAATATTAATAATGTTTACAAATATTAATAATGTCATTGTATCTGGTGATGTAAATGTTGACCTCCTTACTATTAGTAAAAATCATAGATTCTCAAGATTATGTGAACGGCTGGGCTTTGAAAATATGATTCTGGAACCTACTCGTATTACAACAAATTCATCAATTCTTATTGATCCAATCCTTATTAATAACTTGAATATTGTTAAAGATAATTATGTCTTACCAAATTTCTGTAGCGATCACTGCCCAGCAGTAATTGAAATTAATTTTACTACTCCTCGTGAAAAATCATACACCAAAGTAATTTCGGACTATGATAGTGCAAATTATAATGGCATACAACATCCCTTGCAAGTTATAGATTGGGAGGGCAGACTTTCAAATTCTGCTGATATAAATTTAATTAGCAGTAATATTAATGAGGAAATTTATAATGCTATGGAACTGTTTATTCCTAAAAAAACAATCTATGTTAGGCCAAAAGATAAAACCTAGATAAATAACGACTTAAAAAGAAATATGAGAAAAAGGAACCGTCTTCATAAAAACGCTAAAATTCGAAACCTTGCAAGTGATTGGGAAAATTTTAGAAAAATTAGAAATGATATTATTGATAAGATACGGGAAGAAAAAAAAATCCTATATTATTAACTTACAGAATTCTCTTATAGATAAATCTATACCACCTGGTAAACGGTAGACAATAGCCAAAGGAATTACCAAATTTAAGAATAAAAATGATGTTAAAAGTCCAATTAGGGCTAATAGTGATATTTTCCTCCATCCTATTGATAAAGCATGTGCAATTAATGAATACTTTTCATCAGTATCATCTTTAGACACAGAACCTGATCTTCCCAGTGTCCCTCCACTTGCACCATTTGAGCTTTCGGATATAACTATTAGCGAACAAGATGTCATTGATCAATTTCAAATTCTTAACGTCTCTAAACCTGGTGGACCCGATAATCTACCCCCAAAGCTTTTAAAGGCTATTTTCCCGTCAATTGTTACTCCACTCACAATTTTATTCAATAAAAGTTTACAAAATGGTGATGTGCCAAGTGACTGGAAGCTAGCTAATGTTACTGCTGTGTACAAAGAGAAGGGAGGTTGTGATAATCCTTCAAATTGTTTTGGTAAGATGTTAGAAAAACTTAAATTTAAACATCTACATAACTATTTGGTGACTAATCAGATTTTAACTGATGAACAATCAGGTTTTCGTCACAAAGATTCTACTGTTAACCAGTTACTGATTATTTATGATGATATTATGAAAAATCTAGATCTGGGTAAAGATGTAAGATTCATATTTTGCGATGTCTCGAAAGCATTTGATCGTTTATGGCATCGTGGATTATTATATAAGTTACGTAATTATGGAATTAAGGGGAAACTTTTAGATTGGTTTAGGAACTATTTAATTGATCGTAAACAAAGAGTATGTCTGGACTGATATCATTCGACTTGGAAGGATATTAATGCGGGTGTCCCTCAGGGGTCAATACTGGGACCTTATCTGTTTCTACTGTTTGTAAACGACATAGTTAACATAGTTTCCAATAAAATTAAATAATTTGCAGATGATACTTCGTTGTACTGTGTCGTTGACGACCAGGGAACAGTTACTGAATCTCTACAATCTGACCTCGATTGTATTCATACATGGGCCACAGATTGGGGTATCACATTCAAATTCAATGCAAAGAAGACAAAATCTTTATTTTTCACTAGAAAAAGTAATGCTGCTTCTCCCACATTGTATATGAATGATACTGCCCTAGAGAATATAAACACCCATAAACATAAACATTAAAGTATGATATAGATAGAAATTCACTAGAAAAACTTTATATTGCTTTTGTGCGACCCATTTTTGAATACGGGAATGTAATATTTGATAATTGTACACAAGATGAATCCAACTTGTTGGAATCGGTGCAGTATGAAGCTGCAAGAATAGTTACTTGGATGCGGAGGGGCACTTCAAGAGTAAAATTATATAATGAGCTTGGATGGGATTCCCTACAAAATAGGAGGAAAAATCAAAAACTTATTCTTGTTTTTTAAGCCATACATGGATATCTTCCATCTTATTTTACTAATTATGTACTTTCTCATGTCAATACAAATGAGAATTATATGATTAGAAATCCCAGATTTTTTGATTTACCAAATACACATACGTCATCATACCAAAAAAGTTTTTTTTCCTCATGCTTTTGACTTATGGAACAAACTTGATAGTGATACGCAAGGAATAGGGTCTCTTCCTCATTTCAAGAGAAAATTAAATGAACGGATAGTAAAACCTCCAAATCACTATTCATATGGTCCACGTAAACTGAACATGTTTTATTGCCAATTACGCAATGAAGTAGGTAACCTAAATCAGCATCTGTTCCAGTCACATCTATCCGAGAGCTCTGCATGTGCATGTGGTGGTGATACTGAAGATAATTTTCACTACTTTTTTATCTGTCCCCGTTACGATATCCCACGTGAACAATTATTTTACAAACTAAGGAATTTTTTACCAGCCATTGATGTTCAAGTATTATTATATGGGTCACAAGAACTTACTGTAGAAGAAAACGAGGAGATGACTAATGCTGTTCTTGGTTACATTGAAAGAACAAATAGGTGTCACAATTGTTTTCAAATATTTTCATGAATCATTTTAGGTTTTTTATTACATTTTCAGTTAAGTGTCTGATTTGCAAACTTCAAATCCTGTATTTCCCATATTTGTAGCTCCTTAATATTGTTTTTAATTTTTTTCTTCTTCTTGGTTTATACTACCAGTTAAAACCATAAACATTTTCTCCTGTTTTTCAAACTGTATAACATGGTTAAAATGTTGGAATTAGCTACTTATATTTTACTTTATTTTTTATAGAGGCATGTTCCAGTCCCCTCATCAATTGCTCAGTCCATTGAACATTATTTGTTTGTATTATAAATCTAGTGTATTAATTTTATAATTTTAGTTTATATTCTATTATGTCAGTACATTATACTTTAACAATTAATTGATTTATTTAGATTAACTATATACATATATATTTGGATAATTAGCTAACTATAGCTTGTTAGAATCCAACTGAGCACTTCGTGATTGGACTGAGAATTTGCATTCAAATAATATGATGTATTATAATATTTGCCTGTACATTCCATCTTGTTGTATTTGGGATAGGATTAACATAGGCTCTGCCTGTTATCCAATACCCTTTGATATTTATATCAATAAAATGTTTGAAATATGAAATATACAGGGTTGGCAAAAAAGCGGGAAATACTAATATTTCCAATGACAGTGGGAAATACTGGGAAATCCCGGACAATACTGGGAAATATTCTGTCGAATGATTTTGAACAGTAAAGTTTTTCTTGTACTGAAAAGTGCTGCAAATAGATCAAATATGTCTAAATGGAATTATACCAAGACAATTTCATTTTCTTCCACTACCATATAACTATTCCAAATACATGTAGGAAAAACAATAAAAGTTTTCAACTTTCACCATTAAACATCACCTGAATGCAGTGGTAATCATTGTTATACCTTTAAATGCCATTGATTTGCATAAATATTTGTGTAAACAAGATTCAAATTCATTAAGGTAATAATAAATTATCATTCATATTAAATTTAACAATTAAAATTGTGTCAAGTGTGAAAGTGTGAGAGTGTTAATAATTGTCAATGATGGGCTTGGGAATGCTATTTCCAAAAAAACTATCAAATTGATTTATAAAGGTATGTTTTCATAGTTGACTAAATTTTAAAATGATATGAAAAAATACACTTTTATATTAAAAAATGAATTAAAAGTATTTCAAAGACAATTTAACAGGATATGTCAGTCTGAAAGTAAATTTAAACCAATATTTAGAAGTGTTTTTATGTTAAAAGAGGGTTTTATTTGAGTCATTTTTTCATATTTCCCAGTATTTCCCACTTTCTGAAAATTAGTAGTATTTCCCTGGACGGGAATTACCGGTAATTACCAGTGGGAATTACCACCACTGGTAATTCCCAGCCTACCCTGATTATGGACTTTTTTCTCTTCCAAAAGGACGTCAAGAATTCCAACACCTAATTATTACTGTGTTAACTATTTTATCTAACAACCATTCATTGTTTCATTTCATAACTTGACCTCAGTCACAGAGAAGTAATTGTCATTCTCTTTAATTAATCTATTTATTTTTCTTTTTGATACAAATAAAACGGTTGTTTCTTACAAAAACGTTTCAAACTCATTCAGCGTTTTGTAGCATCTTGATTTACCACCATGTTCTTCAACTATATATGCGTGTCCATTTTGCTTTCCTGTGCCTTACAAACATTATGTGTGTGTTTCTTGGTGTTTCCAATATTGCCATTGTCTTAAGAATATTCTTTTCTTTCCATTTCTCGTTAACGTAACCAGTCATATAGTTTTTATGTTAGTTTTTTTCATTAAAAAAAGTAGACAAGAAAATATCATGAAAAAACTATAACAAAAACAATTGTTACTCATTCAACGATTTGTGTAATAACGTTTTTTTTTGTTTTTTGTTTTTTGCAAACAGTCTATCAGCTTAATTTACATTATTCATCATTAAAAATAGACAACTGAAGCATTAAAACATTTATTCCATAAGGAAAAAAATGTTACTAAAAAGTTAAGAAAATAATTTTTATTACACAAATGGTAGCTGCGGAACCGTACATGTAGGTCTTTTAATTTCTGATTTGGCGGACCATATGATCTGTAACTATCAAAATATCACCACAAGGACCATAAGAACTACGGTTCCGCAGCTACACAAATGGATGATTATTACTGTTATTCTATTCGTAACGTTTTTTAGCCCCCAGTAGGGAAACCTCTATAAGTTAACTATCCCCACAGCATACCCAAGATGAGTGTATTACTTACCTCCTCCGTTTTTATAACACAGGTAAGGAAATCTCCAGATGTTACCTATCCCAATAGCATACCCAACACAAGTGTATTACTTACCCCCTCCGTTTTTATAGCACGGGTAGGAAAATCTCCAGATGTTAATTATCCCCACACCATACCCAACAATAGTGTATTATTTAGCCCCTCTGTTTTTATAACACAGGTAAGGAAACCCTACAGCATACCCAACATTATTGTATAACTTACCCCCTCCGTTTTTATAACGCAGGTAAGGGAACCCCCATATGTTACCTATCCCCACAGCATACCAAACATTAGTGTATTACCCCCTCCGTTTTTATAACACAGGAAGAAAAACCTCCAAATGTTACCTATCCCAACAGTACACCCAACATAAGTGTATAACTTACCCCTCCGTTTTTATAACACAGGTAAGGGAACCTCCAGATGTTACGTAAACCAACAGTATACCAAACATTAGTGTATTACTTACCCCCTCCGTTTTGATATGATAGGTAAGGAAACCTCCAGATGTTACCTATCCTTACACCATACCCAACATTAGTGTATTGCTTACCCCCTCCATTTTATAACACTGGTAAGGAAACCTCCATATGTTAACTATCCCCACAGCATACCAAACATTAGTGTATTACTTACCCCCAACGTTTTGATAACACAGGTTAACAACCTCCAGATGTTACCTATCCCCACAGTATACCCAACATTAGTGTATAACTTACTTCCTCCGTTTTTATAACACAGGTAAAGGAACATCCAGATGCTACCTATCCCCAGGGCATACCAAGCATTAGTGTATAACTTAAGCCCTCCGTCTTTATAACACAGGTGAGGAAACCTCCAGATGTTACTTATCCCTGAAACCATACCCGACATTAGTGTATAACTTACCCCCTCCGTTTCTATAACACTGGTAAGGTAACCTCCATATGTTACCTATCCCTACAGCGTAACCAACATTAGTGTATTACTTATCTCCTCCGTTTTTACAACACAGGTAAGGGAACCTCCAGATGTTACCTATACAACATAAGTGTATAATTTACACCTTCCGTTTTTATAACACAGGTAAGGAAACCTCCATATGATACCTATCCCTACAGCGTAACCAACATTGGTGTATTACTTACCCCCTCCGTTTTTACAACACATGTAGGAAAACCTCCAGATATTATCTATCCCCACAGCATACCCAACATTAGTGTATCATTTAACCCCTCCATTTTTATAAACAGGTATTGAAACCTCCGTATGTTACCTATCCCTATAGCATTCCCAACATTAGCGTAATACTTGCCCCCTCCGTTTTTATAGCACGGGTAGGAAAATCTCCAGATGTTACTTATTCCCACACCATACCCAACATTAGTGTATTATTTACCCCCTCTGTTTTTATAACACAGGTAGGGAAACCTCAATATGTTACTTATCCCTACAGCATACCCAACATTATTGTATAACTTACCCCCTCCGTTTTTATAACGCAGGTAAGGGAACCCCCATATGTTACCTATCCCCACAGTATACCAAACATTAGTGTATTACCCCTCCGTTTTTTTAACACAGGAAGAAAAACCTCCAAATGTTACCTATCCCAACAGTACACCCAACATAAGTGTATAACTTACTCCTCCGTTTTTATAACACAGGTAAGGGAACCTCCAGATGTTACGTAAACCAACAGTATACCAAACATTAGTGTATTACTTACCCCCTCCGTTTTGATATGATAGGTAATGAAACCACCAGATGTTACCTATCCTTACACCATACCCAACATTAGTTTATTGCTTACCCCCTCCATTTTATAACACTGGTAAGGAAACCTCCATATGTTAACTATCCTCACAGCATACCAAACATTGGTGTATTACTTACCCCCAACGTTTTGATAACACAGGTTATCTCCTCCGTTTTTACAACACAGGTAAGGGAACCTCCAGATGTTACCTATCCCCACAGTATACCCAGCATAAGTGTATAATTTACACCCTCCGTTTTTATAACACAGGTAAGGAAACCTCCATATGTTACCTATCCCTACAGCGTAACCAACATTAGTGTATTACTTACCCCCTCCGTTTTTACAACACATGTAGGAAAACCTCCAGATATTATCTATCCCCACAGCATACCCAATATTAGTGTATCATTTAACCCCTCCATTTTTATAACACAGGTATTGAAACCTCCGTATGTTACCTATCCCTATAGCATTCCCAACATTAGCGTAATACTTGCCCCCTCCGTTTTCCTCACACAGGTAAGGGAACCTGGATATGTTACCTTTCCCCACAGCCACCCAACATTAGTGTATTATTTACCCCCTCCGTTTTTATAATACAGGTAGGGAAACCTCCAGATGTTACCTGTCCCCATAGTATACCCAACATTAGTGTATAACTTACCCAGTTCCGTTTTTATAACACAGAAAAGGACACCCCCAAATGTTTCATATCACCACAACATACCCAACATTAGTGTATTACTTACCCCTCCGTTTTATAAAACAGATAGGAAAAAAATGTTACTAAAAAGTTAAGAAAATAATTTTTATTACACAAATGGTAGCTGCGGATCCGTACATGTGGGTCTTTTTATTTCTGATTTGGCGGACCATATGGTCTGTAACTATCAAAATATCACCACAAGGACCATAAGTGCTACGGTTCCGCAGCTACACAAATGGATGATTATTACTGTTATTCTATTCGTAACGTTTTTTAGCCCCCAGTAGGGAAACCTCTAAATGTTAACTATCCCCACAGCATACCCAAGATGAGTGTATTACTTACCTCCTCCGTTTTTATAACACAGGTAAGGAAATCTCCAGATGTTACCTATCCCCACAGCATACCCAACATAAGTGTATTACTTACCCCCTCCGTTTTTATAGCACGGGTAGGAAAATCTCCAGATGTTACTTATCCCCACACCATACCCAACATTAGTGTATTATTTACCCCCTCTGTTTTTATAACACAGGTAAGGAAACCTCAATATGTTACTTATCCCTACAGCATACCCAACATTATTGTATAACTTACCCCCTCCGTTTTTATAACGCAGGTAAGGGAACCCCCATATGTTACCTATCCCCACAGCATACCAAACATTAGTGTATTACCCCCTCCGTTTTTTTAACACTGGAAGAAATACCTCCAAATGTTACCTATCCCAACAGTACACCCAACATAAGTGTATAACTTACCCCTCCGTTTTTATAACACAGGTAAGGGAACCTCCAGATGTTACGTAAACCAACAGTATACCAAACATTAGTGTATTACTTACCCCCTCCGTTTTGATATGATAGGTAAGGAAACCTCCAATTGTTACCTATCCTTACACCATACCCAACATTAGTGTATTGCTTACCCCCTCCATTTTATAACACTGGTAAGGAAACCTCCATATGTTAACTATCCCCACAGCATACCAAACATTAGTGTATTACTTACCCCCAACGTTTTGATAACACAGGTTAACAACCTCCAGATGTTACCTATCCCCACAGTATACCCAACATTAGTGTATAACTTACTCCCTCCGTTTTTATAACACAGGTAAAGGAACATCCAGATGCTACCTATCCCCAGGGCATACCAAGCATTAGTGTATAACTTAAGCCCTCCGTCTTTATAACACAGGTGAGGAAACCTCCAGATGTTACCTATCCCTTAAACCATACCCGACATTAGTGTATAACTTACCCCCTCCGTTTCTATAGCACTGGTAAGGTAACCTCCAAATGTTACCTATCCCTACAGCATAACCAACATTAGTGTATTACTTATCTCCTCCGTTTTTACAACACAGGTAAGGGAACCTCCAGATGTTACCTATCCCCACAGTATACCCAACATAAGTGTATAATTTACACCCTCCGTTTTTATAACACAGGTAAGGAAACCTCGATATGTTACTTATCCCTACAGCGTAACCAACATTAGTGTATTACTTACCCCTCCGTTTTTACAACACATGTAGGAAAACCTCCAGATATTATCTATCCCCACAGCATACCCAACATTAGTGTATCATTTAACCCCTCCATTTTTATAACACAGGTATTGAAACCTCCGTATGTTACCTATCCCTATAGCATTCCCAACATTAGCGTAATACTTGC
>MJUU01049698.1:56250-67495 GCA_002080025.1 Modiolus philippinarum
CGTTTTTATAATACAGGTAGGGAAACCTCCAGATGTTACCTGTCCCCATAGTATATCCCAACATTAGTGTATAACTTACCCAGTTCCGTTTTTATAACACAGAAAAGGACACCCCCAAATGTTTCATATCCCCACAACATACCCAACATTAGTGTATTACTTACCCCTCCGTTTTTATAAAACAGATAGAGAAACCTCCAAATGTTACTTATCCCCACAGTATACCCAACATAAGTGTATAACTTACCCCCTCCGTTTTTATAAACCTATCCCCACAGTATACCAGACATTAGTGTATTACTTACCCCCTCCGTTTTGATAACATAGGTAAGGAAATCTCCAGACGTTACCTATCCCACTCCATATCCAACATTAGTGTATTGCTTACACCTCCATTTTATAACAGAGGTAAGGAAACCTCCATATGATACCTATCCAACAGCATACCCAACATTAGTGTATTACTTACGCCCTCCGTTTTTATAAGACAGGTAAAGAACCTCCAGATGTTACCTATCCCCACATTATACCCAACATAAGTGTATTACTTACCCCCTCCGTTTTTATAACACAGGTAAGGGAACGGAACCTACAGATGTTATATATACATTGTATACATGTAGTTGTATTTGCATGTTTGGGGCAACATTATCGTTGGCAAAATAAGACTGTCCTTGGAAAAAATGGTAATAAAGGACTAAAAGTCATCCTGTTTTCTTACCTACTACGTTTTTATAACACGGGTAGGGAAACCTCCATATGTTACTTATCCCCGCAGCATACCCAACAATAGTGTAATACTAACCCCCTCCGTTTTTATAACACAGGTAAGGAAACCTCCATATGTTACCTATCCCCACAGTATACCCAACATTAGATAACTTACCCCCTCCGTTTTTATAACACAGGTAAGGAAACCTCCATATGTTACCAATCCCTACAGCATACCCAACATTAGTCATAAAGAAATCACACCGTCCAGACCAGTTTTCACGCGTCACCGCGTCTTTCCGTTTCTCGTCAGTCCTTGCCATCAGTTCTTTTTCACTGGATTGAGAAATGCAAATCTTTTAAAAATATCATTTGAAAATACAAGTAATCTTATAAAACAAAAATTTGTTTTCAGAAATGTAACGATTTGTCCTTTTCAAATTTTGGCGGCTCTTGTGGTATCCAAATTCTGATTTTTTTTTTACAAATAAAGGGAAATGAAGTAAATGTACTTTGGACAAAATCCCTACAAATTTATAAGTTTGGATTAAGTAAATGGAGAAACTTTTTTGTGTGAACTTGAATTTGGCAACGAGCAAACGCTCATACATAATAGTAAGTTCAAGACGGTCAACAGCTTTGATTGACCGGAAGTCTGTTGCTAGCTTTCGAATAGTGCTGCATTGATCATCAATGTTATATAAACACAATCAAATTATTCCATGTTAAAAGTCACAACTAGCCAAATATAATTTACATCTTAGTATAATTGCCAAGGGTAAAAAAATGCCAATTACCTTAAGGCATATGACACATTACCTCATTCACTCTCCTTTTTTGCTTTTCTATAGAAATTCTTTTTTTACCTACCTCATTACACCTGCATGTGATCAGGGATCGATTGTAACTCGGATCCAGAAAATATTTCCTAAAGTAACGATTTGTGGTGTTAGTCTAGTGTTACTGATGATCTTAATGGACTCGATTAACTTCACTTAAATGTACTAAGATCTGTATGTCACCATAAAAATATATAAAATAATTATTTTGATATATGTGGCGATTTACAAAAATTTTGTTGCGATAAACTACAGGGATCAAAGGTGCTAGGCTAGGCGCGTAAAATGTAAAACTATAATGAGATCAAAGGTGCTAGGTGCGTTTAATGTTTAAAACTATAATTTCAACAAGGGAAAAACTGTGTCATAATGCAATGCAAAATTCGAACTTACTTGTATTATTTGGGTTATCTTTCATCTTTCTGCATTTCACAATTTTTTTCATAAATTGTCATCACCTTTTTTGATAACTGTTGATTGCAAATTTCATTAAGTCTGCGACAAAAGTGACACAAAGAACTTGAAAAGTAAATAAACATGACCAAGCTAAATCGCATTGGCTCAAAGCCATGGCAGCGTATATAAACAGGAAAATTTAGTTTCGGCAGAAATCCATGTGCGTTTTTAAATAAAAGGACGTACAAAGGGTATTGATCTGACTGTTGAAAACTTTTCCAAATTTAAACTAATTGGTGGCAAAAAAGTGTCTGCCAGAAGATCTTTTGCAGTTTCTTTTATCAATTTTTCATAAATTATATTGTTAACATTTTCTTATGTTCATATATATATATATATATATATATATATATATATATGTGTGTGTGTGTAATTGTGTAGAAGAGAAAAGATCTACCGTCTTGTAATTATGAGCAGACGAAAAAAAAAAAAATAAATAGAGAGTTTGCTTCATAAGCATCTATTTTTTCTTGTAATTTTGCATATTTTTTATTCCAGATATTGACACCAAGGATGGGTCCAGAATTCCTGGGATTCTTTCCTTTTTGTAGAATTAATTATTTTTGAACAGAAATATTGTTGTTCGTCATGACTGTTGACTTAATATCTACTAAGAAGGGAAGTAAGCCTATCGAAAAAGTTGGGAAATGAACAGTTTTAACTTTTACATGTAGTAACTACGAAGAAAATACTAAGATAGTAAATTGTAATAATTTACTAGTACATTTTGCAGTTGAAATCTACTACTGACTCGCAAAAATAAACATAGACACAACAAACAAAACCTATTTTAACAATCAATCTTTAGAATAAAAAAACCTACATAGATGTTCATTTTTAACGGTTATACATGTTTTTTAACATGTGCAAACTGCGAGTTGTTTCAAAGCCAGTTGGTGCCAACTGACGATTTCCTCTTGTGAAGCAAAGGGACTGCTCCCAGCGCTAGAAAAAACAAAACATGAATATTTGGTGTTTTTTTTTCTTTCCGAGATTCATATTTGATTGTGAATAAAATATTTTCGAAGGCTGTGAGGAAGTTCCTGTATGTAAAGGAAATAATTCTTACTTGAGCCATCATTGACCCACACTATCCTGTATGTCAAATACACGACCGACGGGTGTCAAAATTGTTAAGAAAGCAAGAATGCTCAATAATGTCGTATAAAATCGAAATAATTCACTATAATGATTGTACAAATCAAAATACAAGCCAAGGAAGCAGAACAATTTTAATGTGGAGCATTAGACGGTATTTTGAATTTAATTCTTGTTGATAGTAGGCCATTGAAGAATTCTAAAATCCAAAGATGACGTTCTTGATTACGGACAGCTTCAGAAACTTGCATTCGTAAACTAAACAATGTATACAAAATGGTATTTAAATTTTCTTAAATATTTGCATTATAAATTTGAATATCAAATAATGCAAAATGTACATAATTTTCAACCTTTTTCAATATAATATACACTTCGGTTTGAACCGAAAGCGATGGAGTTTGCCATGCAAGAATGAAATAATGTTAGAATTGACGAATTAAGCTTTCTTCATCTATTTTCTAGAATTCTCCCATTCCTCGTCCTTCCTTCGGTATTCGTTTGCCGATGTACTATTAGTCTATTTTCACCGATATCCACCACTCCCAATGCAATAGCTAATGAAAAAAATTAAAACTGTGTAATATTTAGTAGATTTTCAAACATTTTAATTTTATTCGCAGTAATATGAAGTTTTCAGAACAATATATTATCACGAGAAAATGTAAATGTCATAAGATGTAGTTACATGCGAGACAAGTCATAGTGTGATAAATAATATATTAAATGCCCACGTAGGGGCAGTGAGAATTATAAATGGTGGCTAAAGGATGATTGGAACTTACATGAATAAATGAGATGGGAAAAATTGAGAGAACGACGCGAATATCATCAATAGTTAATTTATTTTGTGAAATCACACGGTATAACCGGACAGTGAACCAAAACGGGAATTACTGAACTGTCCGACTTTTTAAGCCTAGTTGTCGCGTTTTGGACATTATTTTAGCTTCTTTATTGAATAATATTCGATTAATTTTTAAAATTTAAGTCAGATCGAATCATTTGCACGATTGAAATCTTCTATACTATTCCAAGATACATGTAGACATGAAAATTGATCTTAAATAGCGGTGTAATAACAAGAAATGTTACAAAAAATGCTGACTCGACCGGTGAAACTGTTTGCAGCAAGAAACACGTTTTGTTAAAAAAAAAAAAAAAGACAAAAGATACAAGAACCACTTGATTAATTATTAATGTAGAGTTTTAAATTTGCGGATAGAGATTTTTTTCAGAGACACGTTTTCATGCACACCCTTGGGATTCAGTATGTTTGCCTGATTGTTATTGTTCCCAACTGTACGCGAGCATAAGTTTCTTTGCACTGCTGGTCGACGTGTGTGTGCAAGTTTATGTCAAATAAAGTGCAAATAATACAATACAAATTCAATATTTACTCACATCAAATATCTAAGCATCGACTGAGGGACATTAGAAATCAATTTATACTTTTCAAAGACAATTTAAAAGGCATCGTTTTGACACAACAGCAGAGGTGTTTACACATATTGGGTCATCAGCAACCTACGTGAACGCGTTTTCCGAAAAAACTAAAAGCAAACAAAAATCAACTTGCAGAGACATACTTTATAGAATGGCCTTTGGTTAACATGATATCCGTATTTACAGATATACATGTATAGAAAAAAAATATTACAAAAAACGATTATTTATCATAAAAACCGTTGTAACAATACCTATAAGGTAAAAATATATAAGTAATTTTTTTTTCATGTTGATGACAAGTTTTATTGTTTGTATTCTGTTTTTTTCTTTATTTCTGCTTTCTTAACTTGAAGTGATTTGTCATCTATGTGCACTTGAAATATTGATGACATGTAACAGTTTTATTCAGTGATTATTCTTCAATTTGCATGTATGAGGCTTGTTTGGGGTTGTTCACAATTTGCCATGTCGCAGTAAGTCTGGCTGATATATTCCTTTGAAAATTGAAGATATCCCAATAATTGTTGGCAGAGGTAGGTAAAGAGTTATTTTCGTACAACGTTTTTTGCGTTTTATTAATTCGTGTTTTCGTGTTTTGTGTTTTTATTCCTCGTGTTTTCTTGTTGGGATTATTTCACGTGTCTCGGTTTTGTCCATATTTAGAGCTCGTAATTCGTTTTGTGTATTTTATACTTCGTGCGTGTTCATTTTCCTGTAAAAAATCGGGACTTGTTACAATTAGAAAGTATCACAGAGCAAAATTTCACAGATTTTCATTGATTTTAAGAGCTTTCAGACAAAAAAAAACAAAAAACTTTAGATAGGATGCATGCATTACCATTAATGATAATGACTTCTAAAGTTTTCGGCGAACTACGAGCAGCAATTTTCCGTGTTTCGTGATTGGCCATTTTATCAGTCGTGTTAATTCGTTTTCGGCAATTTCTAAGCGCGTTCTTTCTTGTTGCCCCCCGTTTACCACCCCTTTGACATATCCGACATCCCGTTGTCAAAATATCCGATATCCCTTTCACTTTTTTGTCAAATATTCCATATCCCATTGTTAAAAATATCCCATATCCCAATATATCCTACACAAGCCTAACGTATGAGTTTGTCATCTATGTGCACTTTTGAATTGATGACACATTTTATTCAGTTATAATTCTTCATTTTGCATGTAGGAGTTTGTCATTGATGTGCATTTTAAATGTTGATGTTTTAATTTAATCTACAATGTCAGTGTGCAGCCAGATGAAGCACATAAATAAATTAACTTTTCTGTGCTAAATGTATTGAATTAATAATAATAAAAACAAAGAATTAATAACATCAGAAAACATAAGAAAAGGCGAAATGCAAGATGAGGCTTCAGTTCACTCTGACATCTGACTAAATCTACAGAACCCATCCTGTTGTGCACTTTGGGCTGTAATTCATGTAAGGCCAGTATATTCTGAAGTATATCAATAATATACAGTCAGCCTCTCTTCCGAATCCTGTGCCATGCAGCCTTCTAAATGGTTCCGTCGTTCTCAATCAAGTGCAGGATAACATACTGTAGTTGTGTCAGATATGAA
This sequence comes from Modiolus philippinarum, assembly GCA_002080025.1. Classification (NCBI taxonomy): domain Eukaryota; kingdom Metazoa; phylum Mollusca; class Bivalvia; order Mytilida; family Modiolidae; genus Modiolus; species Modiolus philippinarum. Next base: position 62,384 of record MJUU01049698.1, read on the forward strand.
CCTGTTCTTGAGAGAATTTCACATATGGATACGCTGTCATATTTTTGAAATTTTGGCGTTGTATTTTTTTTAAATGTCGAAACGCTACTCCGACCACCTGTTTATAATGCCCACAACCACCTGTTTACAATGCCCACATCCACCTGTTTATAATACCCACATCCACTTTTTTATAATGCAAAGTTTCCTTGCCACTGATTTAATGAGTGCCCTGTGGTTGTTTATTTGTCGTTGTGCTCTTCTATTTGTCTTTTTGGTCAGGAAGCGGATCACAGCAATTATAAAAACCCTTTGCAAGTTTATCTTATGTTTGTTAACATCGCACATTCACGAGTGAAAAGCATTAATGTAGCATTGCTCGACTTTTATCGATGAATTCCGCTCTTGAAATACTATGAGGTATGAGCCTTGGTCATTGTTGAAGGCCTCATGGTGACTTCTAGAACAAGAACAACAATAAAAGCGTTGTTCCATTCTATGGATTTACCATGCATTTGTTGAGAATGGTCTCATGTGCATTTACTCCATATCCTTTTATTGTTTATGATGTATGCATTGTAGATATCCTGTAGTGTATCACTCTGAGGGACAAGTGGTAGTACTACTACTCGACTATCTAGCTGGAGATGTCGGCGTTGAGACCATATTAACACATATGTTACGTCCAATTGCAATAATTTTAATGAGCTGTATGGGCATTTCGGAAATTAATTCCTCATCAACAGCACTAGACCTCAAAAATAGGAAAGCCTTAATTTAAAAAAAATGTTGAAAATGCATAGTATTTCTGGAGTACTCCGCCAAATGCAGTGTGTATAGTGAAAAAACAACACCTGTTGATGGTCGCGCTTAGGATTATAATTCTGGCTTCGTTATTGGTGACAATATCGACAAATATAGTTTTGGATGAAAAATTATGTAAGTCTGCATTTAAAGCTAGTAGTTAACTATGGGGAAAAGCCGTAGGTTTTCAAAAAACGTTTTTTGAAAACCTACGGCTTTTCCCCATAGTTAACTACTATCTACGGGACTAACGAAAATAAGCAATTGTTATTCACTACAGTTGAGNATCCGGAGCTTTCGGCCAAATAAACTGGCCTTCTTCAGCGGAACTTTATTTTGGTATGGTACAATTAATCTGTCATAATGGATAACATCACAAAACGTATAAAGATTACGGGAAAAGGAACGTCATGTTTTTGTTGGGTTTAAGTGTCAATAATTTCGTAATCCAGAGTTTTTCAATTGTTTCTCGATATGAATCATTTCCGCAATTTTCTTTTAAGGCAACAATTTCATAATCATGTAGGGAATGTTCAGAGGAGTTAAAATGGATGGCTACTGGATCTGATTTCTGCCTCCTGATGAGCGATAAATTAAGCAAATGTCTTTGGTATAATGTGTCTCCTGTTTCTCCAACATAAATAAATTTGTCACAGTGTTTGCAGAATAAGGCGTAAACTACGTTAGCAGTTGTACAATTAATATAATTTTTTACGTTAAAAATTTTTCCATTAAAATCGGTAAGTGTATGAGTGTTCCGGACATACGGACATATTGCACAGTTCCTACCACAGGGTTCACACTTATTTTCATGTTTAAAAAATGTAGAATTGTGCTTTTTGTGAACCAAGATGTCATTTAAATTTTTATCCCTCCTAAATGCTAAAATAGGTGGCTTTTCAAACACCTTCTGCATTTTCTCTGACTTGTGTGTAAAACTGCCATTTTCTTTTTAATTATTTCACAGATATGTGGTAAGCCTTTAGAATAAGTAAGAACGAGCGGTACTCTATCATTTTCAGTTTTTTTAGTTCTATACTTAAGTAAATTTTCCCTTTCAAGCTCGCCCACTTTATTTAATCCCTTAGCAACCGATCTTTTTGTGTAACCCCGTTTGCAAAGATTCTTTTTGATTTCGTTTTTGTGTTTCCGGTATGCCGGTTCCTCGGAACAAATACGTTTTATCCGAACTCCTAATCCATACGGTATAGAATTTTTCATATAGTCAGGATGCGATGACTTCGAATGTAAGTATAAATGCTTATCCGTCGGTTTTGTATACAAATCAGTCTTCATTCTGCCGTGTTCAATTATTGTTAAAACATCCAAAAATTCTATTTTCTCTCTTGAATAGCGTAAATCACCTTGAATAAGAGGGTGTATTGAATTTGCCATTTTATGAAATTCTTTCAGCGATTCAAAACTATCAGTCCATAATCCCCATATGTCATCAACAAATCTAAAATAGGCTAATGGTTTTATTTTTGAATTTCCAATTAATTTTTTCTCCCACGATCCCAAATAAACCGATGATAAAAACTTTCTCAACAGGGTTAAAGCGGAAAGTGTATACGAAAGCAATAAGGGTAGTCGCATGTGACGTGGGAAAAAGGGGGAGTTAAAGAGTGAAACTGGGAAATAGGTGAGAAAAATGATGGGATTTTCGGAACGGGCAATTCTTGTAACACTCTTCGAAGTTAAGAATGAGAGATGTAGTAAACTGACAAATGATTCATTAATGCTTTGATACGTTCTCCACTCATTGTTCGTTCGAACAAGTAAAAACGTCTTCGTTGCAAATTAAGCCTTTAAGTTTTATCGTGCATAGCTACATATTCAGTAATTTACCTCTTTAAACCGTCTCTATTCCTGTTCTGAAGAAAAAAAACACTACTTTCACTTAAGTGAACACTTTAGTGAACTTCACAGCAATTATACTATTTCTTTTTCAGTAAATGTAATCTCTTCTCATATTTTTATTGATGTCGTTATGTGAGAAATATTGGATATGGATTAATATAAGACAATATGTCTTGTTTCCGGACCCTGGATGTATTGATATGTATTAATTTATTTGTTTATGTATTTAAGAGAACTGTTGCAGCATCTCTGGTAACTGCTTCCGCCGGTAGGGTCGTTACTGGATTTCTGGTGAGTAAATCCCGTTCAAACGAAAATTAAGTCAAATTTGCCCAGTGAACAGAATTTAAAATCACCTTGAATGATGGTTTGACAAATTCTACGACAAAGAAAAATAAAAAAAAAACTGATATTTTTCTACAATATCCAAAGATACCTGAATCGTATGCTTTAGTCAACTTTCAACATTGATTTACCCGGTATATTCTTACCCGATTTCTTTTCATTACCAAAGCAGTATCTAAATATCTTTTCCATTGTGACCATGAATCTGAAGAAATTATAAGCCTTACTTTCAGTTCAATTAGGAGGACGAATTTTTTTTTCATTTCAATCCGGAATATTAACAGACTCTAATATGAGTTCCTATTATGGGCTGCTTTTAGCTGAACTTTCTCTTTAATCATATGAAACAAAATTTTTACAAGGTCTTGTATAAAAGAAATTAAATTTTCATTTCATTCCCGAATATACGGTGTACTTTCTCCAAATTGTACAGCGAAAGAGTACCTTTAGTTCTAAAAGTTTTACTTACAAAATATGTAAGCACAGAATTTAAGCAGTGTCATAATGAGAGTTCTTCCCCAAAATCATTTTTCAAGCAGAAATTCTCCATCAAACCCAAAATTTGGGGCTTTGGGATGCAAATGGGTCTGGAACGAGATGGGAATGCTGAAAAGTGCTGGGAGGCAAGGCCACAGAAAAATCACCAGGCCATAAAAAAAAAAATCCAAAATTGAATAATATAAATAAATCATGCCATCCAAGATTATCATGGATTGTCACGAAGATTCCGTCTGCGAAGATAGCATATTAACTTCATCTCCCGAAATGCAGAAATTCTGCAATACCCCACTGAAAAGGAAGAAAGGGCAGCTTTGCAAGGGCAAACCGGGGAAAGATGGGCTTTGCTGGAGGCATACCAAGCGGCGAGACGATGCCGATCAGCCGATCGGAGGGAAATTTAGGGTGGTCGAGACCATGAGGGAACTGAGGAAAATCGCCAAGGAGGAAGGGGTGAAGGGATATAGCAGGAAGAATAAGATGGATTTGGTGCGGCTCATTGAATCGGCGACCGACCGGAAATTCAAGCGCCGGGAAGTATTCACCAGGGCTCAGCTCAAGGCGATGGCGAGGCGGAGGGGGATCACCAATATCTCCCGGCTGAAGAAAGATCAGCTGGTCGAGAAGGTGGAGCAGAGTATTGAAGAAGCTGCAGACCATATCGAGGTTGAGGATAAGCGGGAGGCCTTGGGTTGGGTATTTGGCACGGTGGACATCAAGCCCAAGACGCAGCTTGACGTGGAGACTTTCATCAGGCTAAGCCGGGGGAAAATGCGAAGCACGATTTCGGAGGGGCTGGCGGAAAAGAAGGGGTTGAAAGTGGAAATACTCCTCCACGTGGAGATGGTGAAGATTAATCCGGCGACCGGTGAAAATACCTACGCCTATCCAACATTCCGATCGGCCTTGTGGGTAATTACCGAGTCGGCAGATTTGGACGAAGAGATAGCGCAGATGGCGGATAAGATCAAGGAAAGCATGGCGGCTTTCAATGCTAAGGGGAGCGGATGGACCTTTGGGCACATCGAGAAGCTGGAGGTTCATCTGAATGAGTACAACCCCCTCAAGGGAAGCTCATATATCCCACTCCCTAAGAAGCTCGCGGCCAAGAAGGCAATAATCAATGTGAAAAATGAGGATCAGCAGTGCTTCAAGTAGGCGATCCTCTCGGCTCTCCATCACAAGGAGGTGAATCAGAAGCATGCCGACCGAGTCAAGCAGTACGAAAAGTGGGCGGACGAGCTCAGATTCGATGGCATCGAATTCCCGGTCTCATTCCGGGCAATCGATAGATTCGAGAGGCTCAATGAGGGGATTAAGGTCAATGTATATGGATTCGATACGGGGAAGGAGGGAGGGATCTACTCGCTGAGGATATCCGGAAAGGATGATGCCGGGGCAAAGCATGTGGATCTCATGCTAGTGGCTAACAATGAGACGCAGCACTACTGCTGGGTGAAGAATCTCTCGCGGTTCTTGACGGCGGAGGTGAGTGATCACAATGGAGAAGCCTACTTCTGCCGCCGGTGCTTGAATCACTTCACTCGGCAAGAAAAGCTCGACCAGCACATGGAATATTGATATTTTTAGAGCAGTCCAATGTTATATTTACAATAGTCATAGATT
>MJUU01049699.1:0-14546 GCA_002080025.1 Modiolus philippinarum
TCTTCGGGTAGACCTACATTTGTTCTCTGAACAAATGACTTATATTTATTATTATTATTTTTTCCGCCAACTTTTAAACTCTTCGGTCCAAAACTGTACGCGACATGTCAAATTGAGCTTTCGCACAAAATACCGGGCAGACATAAACTGTTCGCAGTCGAGGGCCACATTCGGAATTTTTTTCCGTTACGGAGTTCCTCCCCTTTTCACTAAATACCTTGTGATCACTTAAACTCGAAAACCGTAAAAGATAGCTGATGAAGTGTAATGGGGAAAATGTTCGTTAGGTCATGACGGAACTTCATTACATTTGGTCCGAAACCGTGAGGTATACTTTTTGGGGGGGTTATTGCCCTTTGAAGATTTTCAATTTCCGTCATCGCTCAAAACTTCTAAACGGTTAGTCGTAGAGACATGGGACCTTCACCATTATTCTTAGTTGATATAAGTTACATCTTAAAATGTCAAGGTCAAAGGTCATCAGTAACTTTGACCTTTTACTTTACCCCTTGTTATCGCTTAAACTCAAAAACCGTATCAGATGGCTGAAAACATATATCGGAAAAATGTTCATTATCATGAGACGCAACTTTGTTACATTTGGTCCGAAGAGATTTGACGACTCTTTATATGAGTTATTGCCCTTTGAAAGATTTTGAGTTTCCGTTAAAGCTAAATACCCCAAACGATAAGTCATAGAAACCTGAAACCTTCACCATTGTTCATAAGTCATATATGGCCATCTAAAAATGTCAAGGTCAAAGGTCACCGGTCAAGGTCACCGATGACCTTAAGCCTTGTTATCGCTTCAACTCATAAACCGTAATAGATGGCTGAAAATATATAAAGGGAAAAATGTTTATAATCAAAAGTCGCAACTTTGTTACATTTGGTCCGAAGAAATTTGACGACTCTTTATATGAGTTATTGCCCTTTGAAAGATTTTGAGTTTCCGTTAATGCTAAATATTCAAAAATGATAAGTCGTAGAGACTTGAAACCTTCACCATTGTTCATAAGTCATATATGGCCATCTAAAAATGTCAAGGTCAAAGGTCAACGGTCAAGGTCACCGATGACCTTTTGCCTTGTTATCGCTTTAACTCGTAAACTGTAAGAGATAGATGATCAAATGTATTTGAGAGAATGATTGTCTCATTGAGGTCTACATTTGACACTGTGAGTCCAAAATGATTGGACCATTCATTTTGGACCTATGGCCCAAAAACCATTTTTCGGGGTCCGATTTTAGAGTTTTTGCCTATATCTCAAAAACTATTAAAGATACGAAGAAACTATAAAGAAGATAAATTGTTCAGCTCAATATGGCCGACAAAATGGGGTCAAGGTCAAAGGTCAAGGTCCTTAGCAACAACGTTATTTGCCATAAAAGTCCTTAGCAACCATAGGCAAAAAGTTTCGTAATGTTGTAAAGAGGAAATGAGTCCAAAATTTTTGGACCAACCGCTATGGACCTAGGGTCCGTAAACTGTTTTTCGGGGTCTGAAATAGAGGTTTTTTTGCTTATATCTCAGAAACAGTAAGAGATAGACAGAAACTTAAAAAGCAAAAATGTTCAGTTTAATATGACCTATAAAATGACATCAAGGAAAAAATTCCAAGTCCTTAGCAACATAATGAAATCCTTAGCAACCATATATTTTTATAGTATATCTTGGAAACTGTGATAGATAGTTGATAACATGTAATAATTAAAATGTGTATTTTATCAAGATCTACATTTAATATATTGGGTCAAAAATTATTGGACCAAGCGTTATGGACTTAGGATACGAAAACTGTTTTCCGGGTCCAAAATTGAGGTTTCTTGCTTATATCTCAAAAACTGTAAGAGATAGAAAAAAAACTTTGAATTGCGAAAATGTTCGGCTTTATATTACCTATAATATCACATTAAAATCAAAGTTCAAAGTCCTTAGCAACACAATGAAATCCTTAGCAACACAATGAAATCCTTAGCAACCATAGATTTTTTTTCGTGATAAATGATTTAACCCGTAAACCGAAAGGGATGGCTGACATGTTATGGGGAAAATGTTCAGTTTTACAAAATACAACTTTGTTAACGATTTAAATTTTTTTGTTCAATGATTTAACTCGTAAACTGTAAGAGATGGCTGATGACATGTAATGAAGAAAATTTTTCTTGTTTCATCAAGCCAAAACACTTATTACGAGACTTTGCTAAAAATTTTCTTCGGGTAGACCTACATTTGTTCTCTGAACAAATGACTTATATTTGTGTTTGTAATATGTGCTGTCATTGTTGTTGAATAAATAAAGTTTAAACTAAAACAATAAATCCTTTTATAAACGATTGGTAAACTTAAAGTTTGAGGTACCGATTGGTCATTCAAAATGGAAGCAATATTTCCATGACATCAGTCCTTTTCATATAAGAATGTCTCTTGTTTTCATATTCAACTTTCTCTGTGAAAATAAGTTGAAAATATTCAGATGGAAACTTTTAAACTGCATTCTTCCGAATAAATTTTTATCATTTCAATGGAAAATAAAAGGCTACGCCGAGCGCAGCATGATACGACCGCAGCATGTCGACCACTGAAATTTGAACAAGGGTAAACTAAAATTAATGTGGCCACAGTAATTTGCTGGACACAATAAGGACCTTGTCACAGAAATTAACTGGACACAAACTAGTGAAAATAAAAACTAGCCCTTTTAATCCCTCATTACTACCTATTGTAAGAGCTAAAAAATTCTGTTGACTACCATCAAGAGAAATCCAAAGAAAAAACTCAGGTTGAAATCCAATGAAAAATAAAATAAAGATTTAACATATTTTGAAGTATTGGAATTTGGCCCCTTTGACCCATTATAGCTTAGAAACCAAAGGGCAACGCAAAATATACTGCCATATCACTGAAAGCTTAAAATGAGAACAATCCAAAGATAAAAATCGGATCAAAATCTAATGAAAAATAAAGACTTCACATATTTCTAATGATTGCAATTTGTTGTTGACGACCATAATTCAGCCGCTGAGTCTTTAAATGATGACTTGAATGAATTACATACCTGGTCCTCAAATTGGGGTGTTAAATTCAATTCTGCTAAGACTAAATCCATGCTATTTACTAGAAAACAAAATGTTGACTATCCAACATTATATATGGACAACACGCCACTTGAAGAGACTAACACCCATAAGCATTTAGGACTGACCTTCAATTCTAAAGGTCTTTTGAGAGATCACATTGATGAAATCTACAAAGCCTGCTCACGTCTCAATATATTGAGAATGTTGAAATATAATGTTGACAGAACGTCCCTAGAAAAATTATATATAGGTTTTATTAGACCAATCTTACAATATGGTAATATTGTTTGGGGTAACTGTACCCAGCAGGAATCAAATCTAATTGAATCCGTTCAATATGAAGCTGCTCGCATTATAACCGGAATGAGAAGGGGAACCTCCAGATCAAAATTGTATAAAGAATTAGGCTGGGACTCATTGGAAGTAAGACGCAAAAATCAAAAGTTGATTCTTGTTTATAAGGTCCTACATGGTGACCTTCCTTCTTATTTTTCTGATCATTTTTTCACTCATGTTAATAATAATGATGATTTTCCGCTTAGAAACCCTCTTTATTTTAAAATAACATACACACGCACAGAATCGTATAAAAAAGTTTTTTTTTTAGATGCATGGAATCAGTTAGATGTAGATACTCAAAATCTCACATCAATTTCTTTATTTAAAAATAAACTCAAAGCGCCGAAGCATTTTGCCATTGGACCTCGAAGACTAAATATTATTTACTGCCAGCTTCGAAATGAAGTTAGCAATCTTAAACATCATTTATTACTTTCACACTTGTCTGAGAGCTCTCTATGTGAGTGTGGTATGGGTATTGAGGATAATTTTCATTACTTCTTGGTCTGTCCTAAATATAATCAACAGCGTGTTCAACTCTCTTTGCAACTCAGAAAATTTTGGAATATATACAGATTAATACATGGGCATTTCCATATTGGCCTGATTATCATCCCGAGAAACCCATATTGGCCCGAGACGAAGTCGAGGGACAATGTGGGTCGAGGGATGTTAATCAGGTCAATATGGAAATGCACATATATTAAACTTTTTATTACATACTTCCGACTTTTAGAAATGCCAGGCCGATATGGACCGGAAGTCGTTTATTTGCCCAGGCCAATATGGACCGGAAGTCGTTTATTTTGTCTGAGATGCACGAGGAGCATAAAATAACCTTTTATTTTTCCGGGATGTAAAAATATGGACAGTTTACTTCCGGTCATATTGATCATGCAAAAATGCTTTTATTTCTACTAAGTATGTAATAAATTGGATTTAAATACTCTTCTTGGAAACAATAACAGTGATATATCATCTGATGAAAATACAGAAATTACCATGACAGTCTTGACTTATATTGATACTACTAAAAGGTTTAATTAACACAGTGATGCTGCATGCATATATACATATGAATAATTTAGTTACAATATTATTTAGCAAAGTGTTTGATGTCATGATCCCTAACAGCAAGTTTCAAATGTCATTTCTTTTTGTTTTGTTTGTTTGTGTATCTTTTTTTCTCCTAGTTGTTTATTCTCTAGTTTTATTTATCTTTCATCCCATTTTGGATTTATTCTGCCTGATTTATAAAAAATAAAATAATCATTCAAATTATATTTAAAAAGAAATAGTTCAATTATTAAATCATTGATGGGCTACAAACCATTTTTATTTCTCCATTAAATATCCAAAATATACTTAAATATATATATATAGATACATAAATTCTACGAAATTATGTTTTATCTTATACTCTAATAATTTATATTTGTTCGCTGTTATTAGACATGCAAATATCTGAAAAATATATTTGTGTCAAATGTATCTCCTATCTATTTATATATATATATATATATATATATGTATATATTGTTGTATGTAACATCTTGTAGGGAGAGGATATATAGGCTATGCCTGTTATCCGATCCCATTGAATACATTTATATTCAATAAAATATTTGAAATTGAAATTGCAATTTTGACCTCTTTGACCCCTTAAAGCTCGGAAACGGTAAGAGCTACATCAAATCTGTTGACATACTGCTGAAAGCTTACATTTACAGGAATCCAAAGAAAAAAATCCCATCAAAATCTTATGTAAAATAAAGATTTTACATATTTCTAAAAATTGCAATTTTCACCCTTTTGACCCCTAATAGCTCGGAAACGGTAAGAGCTACGCCAAATCCGTCGAAATACTACTTAAAGCCTACATTGAGAGAAATCCCATTGAAATTGGATGAAAAATAAAAATTTTAGGTAATCCGTATGTTTTCAATTTTTGCCCCGTTGGGCCCTCATAGCTTTGAAAAGGAACAAGTTATCAAAAATCTAATGGTGCAGCGCTATGTTAACTTTCATAAGGAATCCACTGCAAAAAACTGCATCAAAATCGGACTAAAAATAAAAAAATTCAATTTTTGCAATTGGCCCCCTTTGTGCCCCATTTATCTCGTGAACGGTACATGCCACATGAAATCTGTTGGCCTCTTACTGATTGAAAATTTCCTCAGGAAGACACTGAAAGAAACCCCATCAAAATCCGATACAAAATAAAGATTCTACAGTCAAATATGTTAAAACATCAAATTTAACCCTTTTTGGCCCCTTTGTTCAAAACGGGTGGGGCCACAATGTTCAAAACTAAGCCAAGCCTTCCTGTTGTGCCAAGAAGCATTATGTTAAAATTTCATAAGGATTGGTCAACTGAAACTAAAGTTATTGACCAAAAACAAAATTGTCTACAGACGACGACGACGACGCCGACGACAGCACCATACCATTATACGACCGCAAAAAAATTTGCAGTCGTATAATGACTCACAACAGTTATTGTAATCATTGTCAAACAAAAGAAAATCACGAACATTTCCTCATTGAATGTTTATTATTGAAAAGGTTTTGGAAAAAAATTATATGATATTGTAAAAAAGATAAACTTGGATATAAAAATAAGTCTAAAGTATGTAGTCTTTTTGGTTATAAAATATTAGTTGAAAAATATTACATGTATCCATTAATTTTTTTCATAAGAATTTTACATGTAGCATCTTCAAATGTTATTATATTTCTGAACAAAACACTAAAAGTTTTGATTATTTTGATATGCAGATATAGGGAGAAAATTTTCATGAAGAATCATTAAACAACAACAACAAAAAAAAAAAAAAAAAAAAAAAAAAAAAAGGCCATACTAAATTAAAAGTCACAACAAGTCCGAAGCAATTACAGGGAGAGACCAGTAAGGAAAATCCGTAAAGCGTAGGATAGAAACGAGAGAACACACCCCAACACAGACCATTTTTGGCAAGCCGTCATATTCCCGACTTGGAACGGGCATTTCATAAATAATATAAATGAAACTGTATAACCTGCAGACATACTACACGTATTTTGGAGGGTCTATCGAATAAATATCAATATCATATTAAGTGTTGTTATAATTATTCTATACAGATTCTTATATATATATCCGTTGATGTGTAATTATTTTTTATATACAATTTATAATAATTAGAGGTCGTCTTAGATTTTTTATCGTTAATCCTGTAATTGAAAAATACCGGATATATGTTTCCTTTTCCAATGATATTTTATTTAAGTTAAACATATTATTTTCGATTAAATATAGCGCTTTCTTTCTTGGAATTATTTTTATCACGAAACATCACGCGACGTCATATTAATACGCTGTTGCTAAAGTCCCACAGAGATTGACGATAATATGTTCGTCTCTCGGGAACAATTGAAAATTGCCCAAATAAGTGATAAATTTGCACATCAGAAAAAAACTTTCAAAGTAAATAAGAACTATGATCGATCACCCGAAAAAAGGAACACGGGATCATTTTTGGTATATCATTAGGTACCAAATTACCAGTAACTGGTAAAATAGAAATCAGATTAATTTTTAGCATGATTAAGCATACATTCGTCTTATCTTTTCGTTATTATTCTCTGTATTCTCGTTTTTGGCAGGTCTTTGGACTGTCATCATTACCAATCCAGTTGCCCCTTCGGTATTTTAATGCCGTTGAACCCGACAAACAGATAAATGTTTGAAGATATTTCGAGATAGTGGTCCTCGGTTTAATAGTCTCACTATCATGAAAGTGCGAAAGGGAAAAACGGTTGACTTCCATTCCCTGCGAAATTGACTTGTGTGTTCCAGATGTATTATGGGAAAATAAACAATCAGTTAGACGAAAAATGTGGCATTTAGGTTAAAAATACATTTTTTTCTAACAGAAATTAGTATTTGACGTTGAAATATATAAGTCATGAGTATTGTTATGATTACAAAATACCTTTATATTAGAATAATATAAAATTTGACATATTTTAAAGGCATTTTACCTACTTATGATTTTAGGTAATAATTTCATTATTAAAACATCTGTTCTTTTAACAAAACATGTCTTTCGCATTTAGCAACCTAGGTACATCGTTGTCAAGCCGCATCATATCGTTACAGCTGAAAATTCCAGTAAATGCGATAGGGTTCTGTCTTGAGAGCGAAAGTTTACTAGCACGAGGGCTACAGTTTTCTTGCATGAAAACTCAAGAGGAGCGATAGTTTACTATGATGAATTTTAATAATAGTGCGATCGGACATAAAACTTCATATTTCGTTTGCTAATCACCACCAAACGGCTATTTTAATATTCGATTTGTGAAAAGAGTACAATAATGTAAATAAATGCTCAATGTTGTGCAAACAAAGAGCTTATTGAACGATTGATGCTTAAAAATGTAATTAATATGCTATAGTTTATTGTGTAGTGGGGTAAAGTTGACTCTGATTTATGCTATAGTTGGTTATTGTACTCCAAAAAATAATCATAATTTACATAATTTACAAAACAAATGAAAATGATATCAATGAAAGTAACAGCGTTTTAAATATGGAAAACAAATGCGTATTTTGAAAATATTAAACGATTTCCAATTTTTGCAATGCAGTTCTACGCTTTACATCTACAACTTATAAAATACAAAGAAGTTACAATTTTTTTGAATAATGAAAAATGTTTATACTCTCAAAGTAAAGTCACATAACATCTCAGTCACATAGGGAAAAGTGAGTGTGGTATTCAAAAAGGTATTCAATAATAAACTAATTGCAATTTAAATTTGCAATTCCAGTTATTGCAAATCTTGTGCAACCAATTTTGACAGCTACCACATAGGTGTTATTAATTTGAAAAAAAATTCATGAGACTTGCGAAATTCAAATTAGTTAATTGATAACCAAATACAGAAGTTACTGTTAATTTTTTTTCTGCACCTATGTCTCATCAGTGCAGATCGAACCAAATCATTTGGAAGTCCTTGAACCGAAAAATTTGTGAAAGCTGATAGAGAACAAATAACCAAAAGGATCTAAATAGAAAAGCAAAAATTGATATGCACTACTGCAATTTAAAAAGCATATAAATTTGATAATCCTATTAGAAAATGCATTTTCCCATGAGATTTTACTATTTTTTCACTATTTCCATTGGGAGTTTGAATTACTGGTATTGCCATAGGAAAAAATTTCCAACTGAAGTTTAAAGAAATCCCATGGCAGTAGTAAAAGTCCTATAAAAATCTTTCAAAGTCCCATGCGAAATATCAATGTCAACATAGTGAAATACCATACGAAACTGTATTTTCCATTGGATTTTAAAATTCCCATTTTTCTTTTTAATTGCTGCTGTGATAGAGTTAAAAATATGATTTTGTTCAGCTCTTTGCGATTTATTCAAACTTCTTGGTCATTCTCAAAAATGGTGGCACAAGATTTGCAATCATTGGAATTGCAAATTTAAATTGGAGTGAGTTAATATTTAAAACACTTTTGCAAAGTTCTTAATATAATTTGACAGAATGGTAGAGTCAAAATGAAATCTTGGGACTTACATCATGGAAAAGAATACAGCAGTGATACACAAAAAAACTGTCGCACATATGCAAGAAAATTTCGCTTTCAGATATCTGAGTACCCGAGTTAACTATAACGATGAAGTTCTTGACCACCTTCGTTTGTTTCAGTATATATCTTTTATCCATTGGATTTGATTTGTGCAAAATGACTTAAACTGCACGAAATGCTTTCAAGTCTTTAATATATAAGATTTTAAACTGTTGATAGTGTTGTTGTTCTTAAAATGACGTTTAAGTCAAATAACTGACTCGAAGACACTCAATTTGTCGATTTTAATATGTATGTTGAAAAGAAAAAACTAAGATACAGAACGTACGTTTAACAAGAAGTATTGAGAAAATGGGATGCAACAATTATATCTTGAATTATGTAAAAAAATATCGTTTTAATTGAGAAAAATCCAGATATATCAGACGACAAAAAATTTAGAATGTAAGTAAACTTTTCTGAGAATGCAAGTCAACCGTTATTCCCATTCGCCCTCTCATGATAGTGAGTCTACCTTTATAGGGTTTTATTCGTATGTTTATTTTACTATGGAAAAACGGACAGATAAAAGGGAGGTTTGAGTACTCATTTACTGGTTTAACCCTACCGATGGCTTTCGCTAGTGCTGGTTCTGGGTTCTCGAGGCCGGGTCCGTCTGTCCTTGGTTTTTAAGCTTGTCTGTTATTCATTTTTGTAGTACAATTTACTTGACATGTCGAATGTGGCATGTGATTGTTATTTTCGGCTTTTGCGGATGTTTACCATTATCTTTACTTTATAATGTTTCCTTTGACGGGTGATACATGCATAGCTATCGATACAGGCCATGTCGGCTCACATTGGCGCCACTCTTTATAGACGTCAACTGACCAAGTGTGCGTGTTTATACAACGAAATTAAAAGTCTGGAATACTGACATGCTACGATTTTACTTATTCAGTTTTGTCTGTTGTTTACTTCTGCACTGACGATGTCAAAGGTAAAGCATGCTTCTAAACCATGTACGTGACAAATATTATAGTACGAGATAAAATTTTCAAGAAACGCAGCTGTTACAATTTTAGCCGAACCAACATATTATACCTGAATTTCCTGTTGATTGTTTACTGAATGTCACGCAATAGAGATATTTAACTCTTTAAATCGTAAAAAAAATCAAATCATTTTGCATAGAAGCAAGCAGAAATTGGAAGGTAATTATAATAATTTGATCATTCATGTTCGTGAAAGTCTGTACATATACAAGTATAGTTACTACTAGTAAAATGATAAAATATAAATACTACAAAATGCAACTTTGTACGTTTGAATAAGGTACTAGTTTTTATTTTGAATCTACAACGCCTAAACGGTAGATCTGATATAGCACAATCCTCCATAAAACTACTTTATCTCTACACTTTCTCCAATATCACCGTATGGGAACAGCATCGCATGTTGTTACTAGGACTGGTAACGTCAATGGAGAAAAGCATGGGACTGCTACTATACAGTTAAATTGGTACTAGCTTAGTACAAGTTTAACTTTACGGTAATAGTTCAATGCTTTTCTTAGTTCATGGTACCAGTCCTAGTACTGATGTCATACGTGGTTCCCATACTGTGAATATCTTTATGTTGAAAAAAACAACGGTTGTAGAACACCGAAGGAAAAAAGAACAAGATTACATAAATGAAAGTCAAGAGACAAGGCAAAAGCAAGAACAACAAAAAAAAATAAAATAAAAAAGATAAAGCAGTAACACTGTGAACCCTCAAAAAGAGTGATATGAGGTGTTCCAGTCCTGCTCATATACAGCACCCGTCACACTGTCAGTGGGTCCATTAAGGGTAAATCAGAATCGGTAATGTCAAATCCGGGAAGACGTGAATCTAGCTGAAATTTCTTTTTCATTGTTTCATTTCTGACACCGACATTTCATATCTATGATGTCATGGTGACGGCCACAGGATTTTTGAAGGGATGAAAGTAACAATGGCTAAACATATCCCTGACTCAGCAGTTTTTGTGACAATGATTTTTCTCTTTCAGCAAAGTCATTGTATGAACTACAAGCTCTGCAGTAACAAATTCATATTGAAGACATTTTATTTTACAGTCATTTTGTCAACACAGCGAAAATACTGTCTCAAAAACTTATACATCAATGGTATGTTCAGTCACTATTGCAATTGTCACTACAGAAGCTTTACGGTCGTCACCACGATTTGACAGACCGTTACAATGTTTCAATTTCACAAATGAGAACAGATATCTTTGGGTAGATCCAGAGTTTGTTACCGGACTGACTAACACCGACTTGACAAAACCGGACCTTTTCACTGGAAGTGTGATGGGTATAACGCGTGGAGTAGATCATGCTTACCCCTCTGGAGCACCTGGTGATACCTCAGTTTTTATAGGGGTTCACAATGCTAGTGTCTTAGTTTCGTGGCGATCTTGTTCTTTTTTGTTTATTTGTTTTGTCTTAGTCATACTACATCAATTCGTGCATGTTGGATGTGAACTGCTGTAATTTTTGGATTTATGACTTAAGAATTCCCCCTTTCCTTATTGTTGCTTCGGTATTCTTTTGCCGATGCATTTACATGTAATCTTCACACAACATCAGTTTTACTAAGCTGAACACTTCTTCTTTGTAAATTGGGAAGGATGGGACTTGAGCAATGAGCAAATTACTCACATTTCACTTCAAGCTTATTTTAGATGGCTATAGAGAAAAAAGTTGTCAATTTGTTGTTTATGAATATATGTATCCAGGTTAATATTAAAAACTAAGAATTATTATTATACTGCAGGTATTTAGAATGTCCATTACGTGTTGTATGATTGTATCCGTATTATTATTTCAATACGGAACATTTGGATGGAAGAATAGATATGAACGGAAACTGCGTTTTGTTTGTCCCAGGGGATCTGCAATAAGCTTCATAGCCAGTGAATATTCGGATTATCATAAGGATAGGAGATGGGATGTTAGATGTAAGAGACTGTTGGGTAAACAACGTAGATGTAGATGGAGTGGTATGTGTCATTATAATTAGATCTTAGTTAGATAATTCTAAAAAAACCGACAGAGCCGAACAAATTTACAGAAGAAAGCAATTTCAGTATCCAGATTATTGGTAATCTAGATCTGCATAACACTTGCCACCAGTTAGTAATATAGTAATTATAAAGCCATATCTTAAAACAATTTAACAATTAAACACAATAATCAAAAATATATGTTTATTCTATGGAACAAAATACATTTGCACCAAAATCTTCAAAAATGAAATGTCTATATGCATGGCATTATAGAGACAATACAATGAGAGAATAGACCAATTAAAGACAGATGAAAGGAAATGGATAAGTACGCCACAAAACTAAAAATTAAAGCAGCAATAGTGTGATTCGCCATCAAAAACAAGGAATCATAGAGTTAATATTTTTAAAGTGCAATAACACTAAAGCCCTGTTCACTGTGTCAAGTAATACGGGACTTTCTAGATAGGAACTTTCGTGTAATTGAAGGCGGAAACGATCTCCTCGGATACCAGTTAGACGGAATACTGGATCTCTACACGTTTTGAAATAAATATATATACCACATGAAAAACAAACTATTTATGAAATTGAACTGCATTTTAAATTTTTTCTTAATGACAATTATGTAACTAAATTTTAATTGACAAAAAAAGTTAACTTGAAGAGCCACAAATCAAATTAACATAAATCGCCCTTAGCTCATCAGTGTTAATTAATTAGTGAATCCCTCTCAATGTATTGATGCATTGATTTTTTACACATTAAAATAGATCTGTTATCAGAATGGGACAGTTCTTTCTAGACTGAAGTCATTTAATAATTAATACCCTTTTGCTTTTTCACCTCTTAATCGTATGATTGAGAAGAACATTTGGGTTTGAATAACTAGTGTCTAACTGAGGTTAATTCAAATGCAAATAATATGCGTTGAAAATAAAAATACTTTTTTATTGATCATTTTCTTAAACTTTTAACAGGTTTTGTTAATAATTATGACGATGGGTTTACATATACATGCCGAGGAAATGGTTACATCAGAGGTGTATCCAGCGTGCATTATAATTTGTCGGAGGACAGAAGATATAAATTTTATTGTTGTGAACAGAAAGGTGAATATTCACATAATTTTTTGGCACCTTAATTGAACGTTATTCCCTCGAAAACTGTTGTATTCATGTAAGAATTCCATACAAGTGCACTCCGTTATATTTAAAATACAGTAGAATTGGATTCATGTGAAATATGGCGGTTGTTGTAAATGTGATATCGGTAACTGCAGTTACCGATATCCCAAGATGGCGGACGCGTTTCGGCTTAATACAGTCCTTGGATCAGTCAACATTCCATTTTGACTGATCGTTGACTGGTGAGTGATCGCTGAATGATCGCTGAATCATGACTTTTGACGGCTGACGGATAGTAAAATTAACTGATGACTAATGAATGATGCGACTCTTGACTCTTGAATCATGACGAATGACGAATAGAAAGAAAACTAATTAATTATGCACGGATGATCGGTGACGGATGACTGATACAGGTAAACTGAAAAATTACCGGCGAAACGAATCTCATCGAGCGTTGATTTATAATTCCTAGTAAGATCGAAAGTCATTATCGATACATGTATCTGGTAGTTCTTAGCGATTCAAGAACATACACATTATTTTGTTAAAATTCGATGAAAATGGAAAAATGTGATAAAAAATTACTTATGAATCTTCAATTTAGTCAATACATAGACACCGGTTAGTGGGAAACTTTCCTTTTACACATAATTTTGTTCAAAATTCCATGAAAACGAAAAAAATGGGATAAAAAATTACTGATAAATCTTCATTTTAGTCATTAAATATATATATGCAGATGATCTTATTTTATTGTCAACAAGTCAAAAGGGATTACAGAGTTGCTTGAATAAATTGGTCTCCTTCTGTGACATGAATGGATTGAAATTAAATATAAAAAAGACAAAAATAATGATTTTCTGTAAAGGAGGAAAGCTTCAAAATGCTAAATTCTATTATAAAGGAATTGAGTTAGAACACACGCTCAGATACAAATATCTCGGTATTGTTATAATTGACACCAAGTCCTTTTAAAAGTCCCGCTGGTATATCTGTGATGAGCAGAATCAATGCGTCTTTATACAAGAATTATACACCAGAAAGAGGCTGGGGCAACGTGGTTCCAGAGGCACATGATGCTGTTGTGGTCAGGTAAGATTCTCCCAAGCTGGAACACCGCCATGGTTCACTGGGTACTACACTCCCCCTGTTTTGTTATTTAGCCCCCTGCTAGGTGGAGGTCCATTTGGGGTGGGGGACCTCCTTCCTATGGGCATGGGCAGGTCTTTTCTTAAAAAAAGGGGGGGGGGCTTGTTGAGATGTTTGTATACCCATACATGATACCTTCTGATCCACGGGCTCCCAACCGTCTCCCTGATATGTCTCTGCACTGGGGGCAGGGTTCACACCAGTCGAGGCCAACTGATTCCCCTTTTACTCG
>MJUU01049701.1:15347-25451 GCA_002080025.1 Modiolus philippinarum
TTATAGTATATCTTGGAAACAGTGATAGATAGCTGATAACATGTAATTAATAAAATGTGTATCTTATCAAGATCTACATTTGATATATTGGGTCCAAAATTATTGGACCAACCGTTATGGACCTAGGGTTCGAAAACTGTTTTCTGGGTCCGAAATGGAGGTTTCTTGCATATATCTCAACAACTATAATAGATAGCTGATAACATGTAATTGAGAAAATGTGTATCTTATCAAGATCTACAATTATTACATCGAGTCCAAAATTTTTGGACCAACCGCTATGGAACTGCGGTCCGTAAGCTGTTTTTCGGAGTCCAAAATAGAGGTTTTTTTTGCTTATATCTCAGAAACAGTAAGAGATAGACAGAAACTTAAAAAGCAAAAATGTTCAGTTTAATATGACCTATAAAATGACATCAAGGAAAAAATTCCAAGTCCTTAGCAACATAATGAAATCCTTAGCAACCATATATTTTTATAGTATATCTTGGAAACTGTGATAGATAGTTNATAACATGTAATAAATAAAATGTGTATTTTATCAAGATCTACATTTAATATATTGGGTCAAAAATTATTGGACCAAGCGTTATGGATTTAGGATACGAAAACTGTTTTCCGGGTCCAAAATTGAGGTTTCTTGCTTATATCTCAAAAACTGTAAGAGATAGAAAAAAACTTTGAATTGCGAAAATGTTCGGCTTTATATTACCTACAATATCACATTAAAATCAAAGTTCAAAGTCCTTAGCAACACAATGAAATCCTTAGCAACCATAGATTTTTTTCGTGATAAATGATTTAACCCGTAAACCGAAAGAGATGGCTAATGACATGTTATGGGGAAAATGTTCAGTTTTACAAAATACAACTTTGTTAACGATTTAAATTTTTTTGTTCAATGATTTAACTCGTAAACTGTAAGAGATGGCTGATGACATGTAATGAAGAAAATTTTTCTTGTTTCGTCAAGCCAAAACACTTATTACGAGACTTTGCTAAAAATTTTCTTCGGGTAGACCTTCATTTGTTCCCTGAACAAATGACTTATATTTTAAATTGTTATTCTGACAACCTGTTTATTATGCCCACATCTTATGATTTAATTATGCCAATTTTTCTTACTGTTGACTCGAAGAGTGCCCTGTAGTTCTTTAACTGTTGTGATTTCTTTTATTAGTCTTTTTGTCGGGCAACGGATGACAGCCATTGTAAGAATACTCTGCCAGATTATTTATATTTGTTGAAGATCCCGCATTCATGGGTAAAGAAACATGAATTTAGCGTCGGTCGACATCTATCAATGTTTTTTCTTCTCAAACCGGCGCTAGGGGTCGTATTGAACTTACTAGGTGATATGAACATATTTCAACATGGTGACTTCAAGATGAAGAACAACAATAAAAGCGTTGTTCCATTGCTTTGTTTTACCATGTATTTGTAGAGACTTTGTCTCATGTGCTTTAACTCCATATCCATTCATTGATTGGGAGACAATAAATCATATCTGCAAACTGGTTTGTAGTCGATTGCCCTGTGTTTGTCAATTCTTGTTAAAAGTTTTTTAAAGAATAGTTCGATTGAAATTACAAAAGGTACCATGCTACGTTCTAGTTAAAATATCAATGAAAATAATGGACACTCACCAACAAATGACTAGCAATATTTCCTCATTTTCTAACGTTAATTGCCTAAAGGACCGGTTATAACTGAAAGACATATGTTCAAAAACTTGAGAAACTTGCAAAGAAAATTATTAAAGCTTACCCTTTTTGCAATTACTCTCATTCTACCTTGCTTAACGGCAGCAAAAAGAGAATTAAATTTAATTGCTGTTGCCGATACAAAATATTTGATTTCTGGGTAATTACGAGAGATTTCGTTATTTATTTTCCCCAGAATTCCTTTTCCTTGGAAGTCTTATCGAATCCTTCCGCTTCTCAATACTCCAGTTTTTCTATCTTCAATGATGAAGATTTCACCAAGACTGGTCTGGAAAAAACAACATACAGACGTATTTATCGGGTTTGTGACGCTTGTCCTAAATATTAGTTAAGGGTTGAGTTCTAATAAGAAAAAATTGTTACATAGATGCGTAATAACCTTTTTGATTTTTATATTGTTCTTCTTGGTGCAAACAAGAGGTCCCAATATGTCGTAGAACTGTTGCATAAAGTCTGTCGATGCGTTATAAGCATTCGGGTCTTTAATATTAAATTGTGCAAACAAGAGGAACAAAAATGTTGATTTTGACATAGCCTACAAAATGTTGATTTTGACATATATGGCATACTTTTCTGAATTCATAGATTTAATTTTGGTACAGAATTGTTGAATATTGTTGCATGAAGTCTGTAGATGAGCTTAAAATTTCCGGTTCTAACTTTGGTAAATTTCCTGAAAATTCAAAGACTCACATATTTCTTTTTTAATTTAGCATGTAATTTTATATTTTGACAAGTGTTTGGTAAAAAATGAAAATATGGTGAGAACCGAACCGTCAATCAAAAACGAATAATCCAAGGACAATGGCAACATCGGAAACAACAAGGAAACGGAAAAACAACATGAGTACGGCACAGAAGAGAAAAATGAAGACACACACACAAAATTGGTAAATTTCCTGAAATTTCAGAGTGTCTTTTAAGAAGCAGGAGTTGCTTAGTCTGTCGGTGTATCTGATTTTACATAGAGTTTTAGATTGGGTCCGTGTTGTTCATTTGTATGTGAGTCTTCATTTTTCTTTTCTGTGCCATACTTATGTGATGTCTTGGTTTCATGGTGTTTCCGATGTTGTCTTTGTCTTTGAGTCATGTAATATCTTGGTTTCATGGTGTTTCCGATGTCGTCTTTGTCTTTGGGTCATGTGATGTCTTGGTTTCATGGTGTTTCCGATGTTGCCTTTGTCTCTGGGTCATGTGATGTCTTGGTTTCATGATGTTTCCGATGTTGCCTTTGTCTCTGGGTCATGTGATGTCTTGGTTTCATGGTGTTTCCGATGTTGCCTTTGTCTCTGGGTCATGTGATGTCTTGGTTTCATGGTGTTTCCGATGTTGCCTTTATCTCTGGGTCATGTGATGTCTTGGTTTCATGGTGTTTCCGATGTTGCCTTTGTCTCTGGGTCATGTGATGTCTTGGTTTCATGGTGTTTCCGATGTTGTCTTTGTCTTTGGGTCATGTGATGTCTTGGCTTCATGGTGGTTACGATGTTGTCTTTGTCTTTTTGTCATGTAATGTCTTGGTTTCATGGTGTTTCCGATGTCGTCTTTGTCTTTGGGTCATGTAATGTCTTGGTTTCATGGTGTTTCCGATGTTGCATTTGTCTTTGGGTCATGTGATGTCTTGGTTTCATGGTGTTTCCCATGTTGCTTTTGTCTTTGGGTCATGTGATGTCTTGGTTTTATGGTGTTTCCGATGTTGCCTTTGTCTTTGGATTATTCTTTTTGGACTGACGTTTCGGCTCGCACTTACTTTGTTTCGTTTATAACAAACTTTTTCACTAATTCGATTGCAAAAATAATTCATTCTAGTTTTTGGTTAAGTTCCTGAATCTCTCAAAACTCTAAAAAAAAAAACTATTTTCGGAAATTCTACGTAGAAACCATACTTTTTGAATAAGTTTTCGCTAAATCAGTCATTTTCAATAAAAGGGTTGTAAAATTTTTTTTAATTCCATTTTTTTATATTTTATATTTTATTAAGCTCTCAAAGACAAAGTATTTTTTCAATTTTACCTACAAACAATACTTTTTTAATGTAATTTCATGAAATCGGCCATTTTCCGTAAAAAGATTGCAAAAATGTTTTATTCCTTTTTTGGTATATACCTACAAACCATACTTGTTTAATATATTATATTGAAATCAGTCATTTTCAATAATAAGATTGCCCAAAAATATAATTCCAATTTGGTAAATTTCCGGAAACTCAAAAAGCCATGGTGTTTTTAGAATTCTACCTTGCAACCACACAGTTTGAACTCTATTGAGTGAAATAAATAATTTCAAATAATTTGATTGCAAAACTCTCGGATTTGGAAGGGAAGCTGTGGGGATAGCTGTCGTTGCTGACAGCCCATCCAGGTTCTAGTTGTCATGGACTGCAGAAAAGATCATAATATCTGCTAAGTTTTCTTCGACTTCTGAGATGCAAGTATTGTCTGGAATAATTGAGATACAGGACACTTTGTTAGTTCTATGATCGCCATCACGATCACTAGCTGAAACCTTTAGTACATCATAAAAAATAAATGATTTAGAGAGGTGTGTTGTTTTTTTCAGTCTAAGAAAGGTAAATTTTTTATAACCGGTTTCTTGATTTTTTTTGTTTTGGGTTCGGATAAAAGAGTGATTATGGACTTATGCCCTTTGTACCATTTCTATGTCAGATTCAAACTGTTTGATAATTTAAGAAAACATTTTGTAACAAGGTTAACTTTGCCTATTCATTAAAGACGTATAAAAAACATAAGAGACGGTCACATAAAAATAACACTTGGTGGCTCTTGTTTTTTTTTAAATTAGTAATTAATACATACAATTGTATCATTTATAATGTAGACATAGGCATCAAACAATGGATTATCCATCAGCATGTCGAAGTAATCGGGTCTCCTCCATCACCATATTCTCCTGCAGGAATTATTTATATAATAGCATCACGATCTGCCTTCGTTGCTCTCCTAATATACCCGTTGGTCTCCATTCAGGCCAAAATCATAACCAGGATCTGTATAAGCATGATAAGTAAAACCATTCATAGCATCAGTATAAGCTATAGTTAAGATAAAGGACAAATAGCAGTGCCAAACACATCGAATTCTTGTCATCAAGTTAACATGAAGAATGCTGAAATAATGAATCAATGAGCATCCAGTGCGTTAATGTGTACATTAAATAGGAGCCGTCGTTCAATATGTGTAATGTTCAGATTTTGATTATAGCTTCTCGTTTCAACTGCTTTCAAACAACACATCTAATTAAATAGGATTAATAACAAAATTACCTAACAGAACTGTCAAGAGCCAAAGTCCATGGGGCAAAAAGACAAAGCAGGTGGAAATCATCGGAAAAAAATTGTCGACCGCAATGGTTCTTATTTTGTACTAGCATTTCAAAAGAAACGGTGCTTTAAACTGGTTTTATGGCGCACCAAACCTCCCTTTCCATTGTGTAGTGTCCGGTAGCAACTCAACAGCAATTGTTACTGGAAAGGTAGTAGAACATTAGTATTTTTGTACTTATTTGCTGCCAGTATTCTGTTACATTACACCAAAAGAAACAAAAACTTTAAATAGAACCAGATAGGAACGTACACCTTTTTTTATTTGCCATTCAATGCAAAATTTCTGTCAGCAATCAAACCATCCCTGGTTTGAAGGTTAACAGTTTACAGAATTAGTTTTGAAATAGCAAGAGTAAACATAAACCGCCATTTTCCGCTCTCAAATACGCCTGAACAGATCAGCTAATGTCTACCCCCTGTTTGGCAGTGTACACATCCAACTTAATATTCCACTTAAATGATTAAAAGGTGTTCTGTATGCAGATGTTAATTCAGTGTAAACATGGATAAATTTTATGTGCTATTCTTTCGTATACACCGGACATAAAATTCATTACAAGGGTGTAAAAAAATTAAATGACAATCGTACATATATACATGCCAAGACAAAATATAAAAAAGTAAATATTTGTCTACCTTCTCAGACTTTATCTGCTGTTCTGTTCTACACACAAGCCTCATGCAACGCCTATTACGTCGTCCAAACAGAAGGAAGGAACTTATTATGCAATGATAACAATGTCAACAATATGTCCTTTTTCGAATTATCAAAGCGTGGAGCCTCTGCACCAGGTTGATATTTAATAGCATTAGTGAACTGCAGTTAGTCATTTTAATGGGTTGTGCAAATCATTAGATATTTCATGGTACGTGTTACCAATACAATACATAAAGTAATTCTTAAGTTTTTGATATGTAATCAAGAATAGGGAAAGTTTCACAAAATATGGTAATCATCTAATCAAGAAGAGGGTCTTATAATCAAATAATCATTTACAATGAACCTCTTAATCAAATTAATATATTGGCAATCAATCATTCTAAAACCAAGGTAATCTAGAATCATTGAAAAGGCTCAATCATTTGTCGTTCTGCTCTTCAAATCTCCTGCAAAAAGAATATTTAGGACTATTATTATTGTTAGACTAAATAAACATTGGAAGGATATGGAGTAAATGTACATAAGACAAAGTCTCTACAAATACATGATTATAACAAAACAAGCAAAGGAACAACACTTCTATTGTT
This sequence comes from Modiolus philippinarum, assembly GCA_002080025.1. Lineage (NCBI taxonomy): Eukaryota > Metazoa > Mollusca > Bivalvia > Mytilida > Modiolidae > Modiolus > Modiolus philippinarum. The sequence goes on from MJUU01049701.1 coordinate 21,660, forward strand.
GTTCTTCATCTTGAAGTCACCATGAGACCTTCAACAATGAGCTATACATAATATAGTTTTCATTTTTTTTCTCTGTAGCTAGATACTAAAGCACCTGTTTTCACTTATGGTAACTACTGTGAGGGTATAACCCCCTGTCCCCTTGAGTTCAGAGTACATCCAAAAATTGAGATGAAGTCCAGAGTCCATTTAATATTTTTTTATTTTTTTTATTATTATTTTTTTTTTTTTGAAATTTGATGTACATGTCCAAAATGCTATGATTCTGAGTCTGTGGAGTCCATGGACTCAAGTGGTCAAGTCCAAAGTACGCCCAAAATAAGGCCAAAGTCTCGAGTCCAAAAAAGGGGGTTATACCCTCTACTGTTCTTTCTTTAACTTCGTATTTATATACAAAAATCAAAATCGCTAGTTTTTCTTTCAGTTTAACACACACACACACACAAGTTCAATCAGTCCAATGAAATATCTTTTTCTTCACAAAATTGCAGCTACCTAAAACTCGCTAATAAAACTAGTTGTGAACGGTATTAAAAACTCCGTCTAGTAAGTTTTGGAACATTTTAGACTTAGACTCTCTTCCCAGATGATAATACAGACATAACCTTGGCAATTTTGATCTTTATTGATAATACCCAAAGGTTTAATGAATATTGTTATGTGCATCAATATTTTGAAGAAAAATAAAATGATTTAACATGTTAGGGCATGCTTCATGAGGAATTCGAATTATCGATAAGCAACTCCCAGTTTTATTTTTCAGTCATAATTCTAACACCTATAACATTATGATTCCAATTTTGGTGAATTTCTTGAAACTCTCAAAGACTAGCATTTTTTAACTTCTAAGTCACACCACTACTTCCTAAGAAAGCGACCGAAAATGAGCGTGCAATAAATTTCCATATTGCACTAGTGCAAATATGACTTAAATTTCATGACGTCATTGACAACAAACATCCCTTTAGAACAGAAGTTATAGCTTTGCTATACAATGGGAAGCATTCACCGCTTTTTCCGACAGGCGGCGTCGTCGTTCCATAAGGGGTTAAGTGAACGTTTTATTTTTCGGCGTGACGCTTTATGAGTGTTACCTATGAATTATCGTTCGATCTTTTGAGCCGTACGTAATTCAAGTAAATTAAAATATACTTTAGAAAAAAAGATTGATGTCGGATATTCTTTCTGCCTTCCGCAGGTCAATCAACAGACTATTGTTATCTATGGCTTAAACAGTGATAAAACACAACTAAAATATCGATTCAAACGGTTTTCCTCTTCTTTTTCGATTTTTCCCTTTCTATTTATTCATTTTTTGTTTTGTTTTTGTTTTGTTTTTGTGTTATTTTGTTTGTTTTTGGTTTTTGGTGGTTTTTCTTTTTTTGTTATTTTACTTTTTGGGTCGCATTTTAATAATTTTCGTTATACAAGCGGGATTCGCATTTGGAAGAAATATCATGAACGGTGTCTTATTATTTTTTCACCATTTGGAACAAATATACACGATTTATAACGTTAGGAAGAAATACCAAAATTTTCTAGTTCCGACGAGAAAATTGTTCTATATTTTCCATTTGAAATAAATATTATGACAGAACTTTTATTTATTCACATCTGTGCCGGAGATCTCTCAATGTTTACTATGAAACAGCAATCGTAATGGCAACGAGACTGTGGTTTTATTATTGCCGATGATATATCCATCAGATTGGAAGTAGACCTTTTAAAAGTAAGATTTTGACCCCTTTGTGTTCATGTTGTTTATTTTTGTACTTATTTCAAAGTTGGACCTGAACAGTACCGCTATTTTTAAATTAATGATTTACGATTAAAATAATATAAATTGTTTCACAAAATACAATATAGCTAGCTACTTGTACATGTAGCACAGAGTCGTTACTGGACGAAATTGATAAGCCGGTTTCGATATATGCAACTCTGAGTTTGGATGAAGTGTTCATTACTTTAGTAACCTTGAAAATATATAAATTATGTCTGTAATTTATGAGATCTGCAAAAATACCAGCGATTAGAAACCCGGTCTAATCTTATTTGCAGTAACTGTAAATTTCGGTTGATACTAAAAATTTAAGAACCCTAGTAGACTTTGCTGTTTTCATCGGAATGCGACTTTCATTACCGTTTACAATCGGAATGCGACTTTCTTTACCGTTTACATGCACAATATTTACACCAGTATATATTTACATAAAAAAGTAGTTACAACCATTCAAAAATGCCTTTAATATAAACTCAAAGCTTATAAATGACCAGAAATTAATGAGATCAAAGCTTTGATGAAAACATATTTCAATTATCATATTTCTTATACTATTTAATAATATTCAAGTTTATTCCGTCTGAAGTACACCTCTTCATGATTTTGGAAAATATTTTCGACGAAATAAACCGTTATACATGCAGTTATCGTAGATTTATATGTCATTTTTAACGGAGAGTTCTTTTTAATAAAGCAAATCAAATCAAATATTTATTGACATTAACAAATTAAATCTTTGTAGTCTTACAATTTACTTAAGGCATGGACTTTATTTTCTAGGATGATTATTGTGCTCGCCGGTCTTTTTTTTCCGGCTGTATCTAGGGCCATTTTTTTCACCCGGTAAATGCAAAGAAAAGAAAAAGATGATATCTAATCATGTTCAGAAATTTCTTTTCACTGGTATCGGGTCTATACATTAAGTTTCAGAAATAATATCATTGTCTTCCCCCTTCAAATACCGAAGTACTGTAAATTTGATTTCTGCAGATGGATATATCGACAACTATGTCTCTTCAGTGCAGGTCAAAATAAAACATTTGGAAGTCCATAAATCGAAATATGCACAGTAATTAAAACCTGACAACAACGAAAAATTTTCATTGCACCAGACTTAAGAAAACAGTCCCTCACGGCCCTTCCCCGAAAATCAATTTGATAGTCAGCATGTTAGTGTGACATGTGTAATCACTAGGGTAAGTTTCTTGTGCTGCGAAAATGTGCTTGAAAACACAAGCTTATGATAATTGCAGTCGCACGCGAATCATTTCGTATTAAGAAACTGTCAAATTGACAATATTAAAGGAATAGCGCAAGCAATTTCTACGTGTCCTGAATAATTTTTTAGAGTTAAAATACACAGAAATTATATGGACGGTCGTACTTTCTCTTAATAATCCTAAATTTAAGGAGTATTTACATCAGATCTATCCAAATGAGCTTGAAATTAAAGAAACAACTGAAAAACCTACTTCAGCTTCGTATCTAGATCTTTTATTGTATATTGACGAAGATAGACATTTGAAATCTAAGCTATATGACAAGCGTGATGATTTTAATTTCCCAATTGTGAACTTTGCCTTTGTTAGCAGCAATATACCTACCTCTCCAACCTATGGAGTGTACATTTCACAGTTCATTCGTTACTGTCGAGCATGTAGTTTGTACAGTGATTTTTTTAACAGAGCAAAAACACTGTCCCAAAAGCTGCTTAGTCAGGGATTTGTTCAACTTATGTTTTTTTCAATTTTTAAACATTTCAATAAACAACATGTTGTTAACAAATCCCCTTGGTGGTACAACGATCCCACCAAGGTTCTTCCCTGTATGTTAGTCACTTAACCAAACCAGGGGACTTGNCAAACTCCTCCTACATTTTTGGATTTAGGGATCAAGTCTTTATGCAGAATTGTTGCATATAGTCTATAGATTTGCAATAAGCTTTTGGAATTTTGTTCCGGTTCGAACTTTGGTAAATTTCCTGAAAATGTCAAAGACACATATTTTTTTTT
>MJUU01049702.1:10637-24153 GCA_002080025.1 Modiolus philippinarum
AAACTACACATTGTTGAACTTTGTCATTTTTATGCATTATATTGCATATAGGGTACACCATTTGTCCGGATAACTCCTCCTACAGTTTTTAAGCTAGGAAGTTTTTATTTTGCAGGTTGATTGTGCACATATCAAAGATGTGCATACTACTTGGATTTTGATTTTTGATAATTTTTCAGCAAACTACACATTGTTGAACTTTGTAATTTTTATGCATTGTATTGCATATAGGGTACACCATGGCCATTTGTCCGGATAACTCCTCCTACAGTTTTTAAGCTAGGAAGTTTTTATTTTGCAGGTTGATTGTGCACATATCAAAGATGTGCATGCTACTTGGATTTTGATTTTTGATATTTTTTCAGAAAACTACACATTGTTGAACTTTGTAATTTTTATGCATGGTATTGCATATATAGGGTACATTATTTGTCCGAATAACTCGTCCTACAGTTTATAAGATAGGAAGTTTACAGGGTACTCCATTTGCCCTGATAAATCCTCCTACATGTACAGTTTTTAAGATATTTTACAGGATGATTGTGTATCTGTAAGAGATATGCAAACTACTTGGATTTCAATTTTTGATAATTTTGAGATAATGCAGGATTATCTGATATGTGGGGACGTGGGGTATGTGAGCTTGCATACTAAGGTTCTTTAATTTTAGTGAGGTTCTTATTTTTGTCATGTTCAAGAAGTTTAAGGAAGCCCAAAAATTAAAAACTCCTGAAACTAAAGTCACTATATTTTACACAAGACTGTCCTTTACACAATTTTCCATTTTCGACAATTGAGGACCCCTAAAATTTAATATCCCTCTTAAGGGAACAAATTGCAAAATTTGGCAACCACGAAAATTACCCACTATGGTACATGTATATAAACTTAAGGTAGATAGACACTATTGCGCTGCGCAATTCCATAGCACATTAAAAAAATATCGAGTCGAATATGGATTTGGTTTGATTTTCTAGCCGCAACAGTAATTTGACACATTTTCCTTTGAGACGTCATAATTGATTGACTAATGTATTGCCACAAATTAACTCCCCTTTCCCGTAAATAATGTTCATTACGGTAACTTTGTATAATATCTCCGTTAAAAGCATGGTTACCTATACATTTTTTCACCTTTTCCAGTAGTTCAGATTATAAACAATCTACTAACAAAAGTGCAAAAAGTTCTCATGGATAAAAGGGTCATTTCTGTTAAGTTCAAGATTGCCTTTCGATATTTTCCCCATGCATTCTTTGTAAATTTAGGTGAAAAAATGGCATAAAATGCACGAACTTCAACCTGGATTTTAGAAAAAACAAGCATGGTGACCCATCCTTTTTATTACGGATTTCAAGTGTATAGGACATGTAGGATGGGATCTTCAATTGTTCCAATTTATAACAAAATCTCATGGATGTAAATATTAGTGTCTATCTACCTTAAGAAAATTTGGGTATGGGTATCCCTTAGTGGCTTTGCCACAATCTCATCTAGTCTTATGCATATACATACAGATTACAACACGAGATCCCGTTCATTACCATATTTTATCCACTAGAGATAGTTAAATTTAATTGCGAGGCTTGCCGATCATTTTGAAAGTTTTTAATTTAACTATTGAGATTGGATAAAATATGGTAATAATCGAGATAAAGTGGTATGATCTTTTTCTCTAATGATAAATATACCAGGAATTGTGTTCCAAACAGATTTAGTGGGAAATAGCACGGGGCTTTATTCAACATACATTGAATATGAAAATTTATCTAACGTGTCAAAACTGGTTTAAACTTGACATATCATTAAAGAAAGTGAATTAGTTAATGAGGAAATGTTTATGGATATCTACAGTTTTACTGAAAAAAGATTAAAATCTGAAGTAGGGAAAATTTACCTCACACAAAAATTAACCAACTTACATTGTCATACATACATTTTTTGTATGTAGCATAGTTAAAGTTCATATTCCTAGATGTTATATTTTACAGTAAAAATCAGGCAGTGCCTTCAGTTGCAGAGGAATTTATTCAAGATCTTACAAAAGTACTGAAATATGAGCTTTCAACAGGCCATCTGTGTAGACATCAACAGGGTGCTGTTACAGAGGATCTATATGTTGATATGTTCAGGGATTTTGTGAAAATGTGTCGTGTAGATGTATTGTAAGTATGCCTTATCAGTTAAATTTAGAATGGTGCTCAAGGGTGGGCATAAAAAATTTTGATTAATTTACAACAACCCTAACATATATATTAACTCAACTATCATTTATCTATTGACTGCCAAGAATCTCCCACAAGTAAGACATAGATTATGCTTGTATAAGTGGCTTCTAGGAAAAACAACAGCAACAGAATGCAGAATGATGGAGGGATGTGATAATGGTAAAGCAACATTGACACTATACAGAAACAAAATGAAGAAATAAAAAGACATTAAAGGCACTAAAAGTGTGAACTCCCATATATACTGAGAATGACATCGTTTACTCCTGAGGGGTAAGCATTTTCTGCACCTTATACAGATAAGCACAATTTAGCACATGTTCTGCACTATATACAACATCTGTCACATCCGAAATCCTGGGCTTAAATCATAAAAATCCAGAAATCCTGAGCTTAAAAACATTTAATTCAGACATCTTGAAAAAGGGACGGCTCCCCCTCATCTGTGGAGACATGAAATCTAGCTGAAAATGTCCTGTTTTTTTTTGGGACACTAAGATCTCCTATCTCTCAATGGTTCACGGTGATCTAAACAATCCATTGACATTAATCATTATTAAGGGATGAAAGTACCAAAGCCTGAACAAATCCCTGACCCAGCAGCTCTTTGAACAGTGTTTTTGCTCTACATTACAGTTAATTTTAGAAAGGTGGTTAGTCATCCTATTGCTGAGAGAATTGATCAATAGGTTGGTGTCTTTGCCTAAAATGTTTACAAAAGACATTTAAATATTCCTCAATAGGTCATTGATTTTATTTATAGGCCAGGCATTTAAAATCCCTTTTGATTAAGAATGGTGTTCACCCAACCTAATCCTAAATACACAACATACATTTAGGCAACAGAAAATAAATAATGAAAGTGTATATAGAAAATGCAAATAATAAAAGAGTAATATAATCTGGAAGAGGAATTTGATTTACAACAGTCAGGGGAATCACAGAAACAAGTGACTAGGTAATCACTTATATAAGTGATTTTAGAGCTTTTCAAATGGAAATCCTAAACAACCATAAAATGGCAAACTGATAAAATGCCTTGCTTTGAAAACTCGTGTAAACTATTTCTTATTATAGTCAAGTACATGTAAGTTATGAAAAATGCAAAATTAGTATGCCATTTTACAAGATATTGAGAAAAATTAAGATTTTTGGCAAAATTTGGCACTTTTTAGGTCATTTTGAAAGTCAATTTTCCATGTGAAAATGAATTTTCCTGATACTCATGATAATTATTTTGGAAACTAGGATGCTTCAGGTTTAAGTTAAATCAGTAAAAAAGTACTGTTCTCGGACAAAAAACAACTGTTCTTGGGGCCCAAAAAAACCTGGTGTTCAGCTGTATAATCACTTAAATAAGTGATTATTTAGATAAAAATTGATGAAATCACTTATAGAAGTGACAACCAGTAAATTAGTCCCTGTAGTCATCCGGCTTCATTTATGGAAAACAAAATTACCAAAGATACTATAAAATCAATGTCTATCTTTAAAACATGAAAACTCTTTGTCAAACCAATAGAAAACCCAAATCATTGCTGCAAGTGCTTACCTTATCACTTGTATAGGTGATTAAAAGGGAAAATCAAGAGAGACAACCCTTACTTTTCATTATTTGTCAAGATTTAATCACTGCTAAAGGTGACTGAATGATCACTTGTTTTAGTGGTTCCCCTGACTGTACAACAATTTTCCTATTACTGAATGTACACAAAAGGTTTCTCAATAGTAGTTTGACCTTCAAGGTAGGAAGTTCACATACCTATTCAACGTATTTGTCGTGGATATGGACCAGTTTACCTGATGTCAATTTCAACAAGAAACAAGTCAAGTTCACCCAAACTTGTTTATTACATTGGAAAAGCAGAAAGAGGGTAAACATGCATTTTTTCATAAATGAACCAGATGTACTGTTCAAACCCCTTCTACTTTAATTATATTTTGTCCCTCCTGTTTATCCTGATAAAGATAAATATAGATTACACCACAAGATCCCGTTCATTACCATATTTTATCCACTAGAGATAGTTAAATTTAAAAAATTTTAATTGCCGAATTTAACTGGAGAATGGATAAAATATGGTAATAATCGGGATAAAGTGGTGTAATCTTTTTCTCTAATGATCAATGATAAACACTGAGAATTGTTTTCCGAATAGATTTGGCGGGAAATAGCACGGGGCTTTATTCAACATATGTTGAATAAAGAAAATTTATTTAACGGGTCAAGACAGGTTTAAACTTGACATATCATTAGAGAATGTTTATTTCAAAACCTAGGTAATAGTTGAGTATTTTTGTTCAGGTTGGCTGCACACCATGCTTGATGAAAATTTTAATGTCTTTTGTAAACATTTTAGACAAAGACACCAACCTAATGATAAATTCTCTTAGCAATAGGATGACTAACCCTCTTTCTAAAATTAACTGTAATTCTTTTTAAAAATCACATGCTCAACAGTAAAGTTTCAACTATGAAATATTTACTTTGATGGTACCGGTACCTTCCAATAAAGATCTCCAGATGGTCTACATCTCACCCAATATGGCTGCTGGCAGTAACATAGTTTAACATTTGACCCTTTCGAAAACACATTCAAAGATTGTCTTCTCTTCTTCGTGCTAGTTGAGATAACATATTTACTAGTCCCAATCCCATTTTACGAGATAAAAAAAGAAAAAATCTACTGCGATGTAAGGCAATGTAGATTTGGAAATTATAGAATTTCTGCAACAAAAAATACTGCTAGTCCAGTTGGACTATCAATTGAAAAAATTAACTTGTCCAAATTCAAATTTACTAGTCTCCGGCATCGCACTTTTGCATAATGGAGCAGACTGCTGAAACTACTAGTCCAATTAGAACCAAACAATGTTCCTTTGGATGGTCCCCTGTTTTAGCTCACATGATATACATGTAGGTCAGGACTATAATGCTTAACCTTCCAGAGCACCGAAGTCACTCTCCCTTTTCATGGGAGTTTACATTGTGAGTGCCTTAGTTCTGAATGTTGTCTTTATTTCCGTGCCTTGTGGTTGTCTAATGTCCTTGTTTTGTTTTTGTCTTTCTGTATTCCCTTTCTTGCCATGCTTATGGGCTCATATTTTTGTAATCATCACTTCCCTTATTCTTTCGGTATTCTACTGATGTTGTTTTAGACCAGCTTTTACAGGGAGCTTACACCATGACTGATGATAGTTATGAAAATAATTTTAATATTTAGGCCAGGTTCACTATGGAAATCTATGGAAGTGTTTAATACAACTTGTGTTACTTCGATAGCAGACCTTTTGCTTTTGCCATATAATCAAGACATAAATCTGGAGAACTTTGGTGAAGAGGGTTATTTGGATGCAACTCCTAATGCAGTGGCAATAGTATCCGTTGTGGAGGTAAAACATTCATTTTACGGAAAAGCTTATTTATCTGACCTTAAGTGAAGTGGGCGATATTTATTTTAAGAGGAGGTTTAGCTTGGGAGACCCAAAAGGGCCAGGTTATTGTCTTTAGATGGGCCTATCAAAAGTCATGTTTCTTGGCTGGTTGTAAAGTTGCAACATAGACACTATAACAGCGATTGTAAGAAATCTTGCTAGTTAATTTTATTTTTGTTGACAACCCCCTGTTCATGAATAATATAGAGCAAGGATGTAGCTTTGCTTAATAAGCAATGAATTCTGATGAAACCGGTGCTAGGGGCCCACTTGAACTTACTATGAGGTATATGATACAAAGCTCATTGTTGATGGTCTACCTACCTCAAGAACAACCAAAAAAAATGTTGTTTCATTGTTTTGTTTTACCATGTATTTGTACAGACTTTCTCTCATTTGCATTTACTCCATATCCAAGGGAGGTGGTCCTTATTTTTTAACAAAATTCAGATGCTTCTTATTTTGTAACAAAATTCACTGCACAACAAATTATAAAGGTCTGTTTTTGTCGGACAAACTTCACAAACTTTGCACAGAGATGAAAGTGGATTGAACCATCTTTTCTAATTTTTTTTTCTAAATTTACAACAGTGTATATAATTAGCTATACATGAGCAATAGAGCAAGCTAAAGCCGAACTGTCAAAAACAGAGTGATACATATATTGAATTCTTATCATTGTCTACATTTGCCTTTTGTCTTTTCATTGTTTTTCTTGTGCAGTTCCCTGGTAGATTGTGACATGTGATTGTTATTTTCGGCCATTGTGTTTCTTGTTATCTTCTCCATATTGATATGTAGTTCATGGTGACTTCAAGATGAAGAACAACAATGAAAGCGTTGTTCCATTTGCTTAATCTTACCATGTTTTTGTAGGGATTTTGTCCCATGTACATATACTCCATATCCCTTCATTTGTTCATAGACAATAACAACATTGTGAACGCTTACTGCCTTAGAAACAAAGGATATCACATGGGTACGGCTTGGAAAATAAAAATCAGGACACATATAGAGATGAACAACATGGTTCAATTGAAAATCAAGTGTTAGGGTAGATGCACAGGTAGAGTCAGCATCATGCATCTGTTTCTTATACTGTAAACCGGGAAATTTTTGCGGCAGTTTTATTTTCGCAATTTTCGCATTTGGAATGGAAGCGCGAAAATAAAACGGTGCAAATATACTTGTCTATTATTGAAGTCAGTGGTCAACAATTTGGTAGCGCGAATTAAAAACTGCGCGAACTAAAATCCTGTCAATTTACCGCGAATTAAAGACGGTGCGAAAATTTCCCGGTTTACAGTAAATTATTGAGAACCAAACCGTCAGTCCCCAAATAATAACCCAAAGACAATGTCAACATAAGAAACATCATGAAACCAAGACATTACGTAAGTACAGCTCAGAAAAGCAAAATGGAGATAAACAGATATATAAACAATATAGACCCAGTTAAAAACTCATGGGTGAGATCAGGACAAATTTATCAAGTAAATTATATAGCATCGAGTATACTACTTTGTTACACTCAAGTTTTAATACACACTTTTTGGAAATGCTGAGCTTCCTGTAATGGGAAGTGAATTTAATTTACATGAGAGTAAATGAGTATAACATTTTTATTAAATTTACTGAGTGATAGAAGTGCAATACTGAATCTGTGTTAAATAATGTGAATAATATTGATTATTTACAGAGCAAAAAATATACCCGGAGACACGATGTAGCACATCGTTATAATCATTATGGCACCAGTAATGAACATCACAGTATTCTGCAAGATGTTGAATTCTCGGTACTGGGGCAACATGGCGGTGACTTGTTGATGTATCGAAAATTTTACGAGAAGAAATTGCAAAAGAAAAGAAAAAAATATTTTCCTGGAATGTTAGTGATCGGAACTAAAGTAAGTAAAACAACAGAAAGTAAGCTCACATGATTGAAGGGTCATGTGAGCTTAGTTTTACTACTACTTGGAGGGAGAGGAGCATTTTTGTTGAAATGTCCTTTACAAACATTGCTCATTTTGTTCCAATCCTACATGGCCGCCAGCATGGAACTTTTGTTCAACATTAATTTTTGGACCCTATGGGAAAAATCACATTTTCATCTTCTCTGAAATCACTGAAGCAAATTCAAGCAAACTTTACCTGAATGATGAAACGAAGGTCCTTTACAAAGATTGTTCATTTCGTTTGGATTTGACAAAAAACATGGCCACTAGCACGGAACAAAATGGTAAATAATACAAAGTTTGAATTATGTCACAAGCTTTAATAGATAATGTGATGATGTCACAGTAACATTTTGACCAATGGCAGAGCAGGTAAAATGTAAACAAATCAAACCGGAAGTCATGTAGATTTTTCGTCTAGCATTTGGGAAATCAACCAACTTTCAATGCTATTATTGAAGTCATTTTCTTTATCATATTTATGATGGATTTTTTATGCATAATATACTATGAAAAATTCATCATATTAATGTCAAAAATATGCATTGAGAGAATCAATTACTACTAGCGATGTCAATGAGTACTCGAGTATCGCTTGGATGAACTGAGTATCGATTGAAAAAAATCGGTACTTCAGTACTCTGTTTTCTATTTTGAAATATTTGATCTCTTCAGAAGGCCAATAACTATGATATATGTAAAATGCAGCCAATCGCAGTTGCAAATTTAGATTTGAACCTTAAGAATCAGGCGCTCACTATCAAAATATGCTGTTTGGTAATATTTCAAATATGTTAATGATGAAAAAAGTCAAATGTAATTGTTTGCGGGACTCTTTGTTACAAATAAAGTCTACTTTCTCAAGAAATAATTATCATGATTTTTCTTAACAACGACTGTTTTTATTTTTTAATCACTTAAAGATCAAATTAAGTGGCTTTTTGTGTTTCACATGTCAATATAAACTTCGCAAATAATATATAATTATGTTTGTTTTTCTCCAATTAACATATTGATTTGTATTTGATTGTTAGCAATTAGAATTAAGGGAGTACGAGCCTCAGTTTTCAGAAGCATTCTATATCCTCGGGTTTTATCCATTCAAAAAGTGCTAAAATTTTTTGCACATGGATCACATTTTCTTGGTCATAAGTCACTTCAAAATACATAAAATAGACTGTGTATAAAATTTAATCAACTTCTAATTATAATTTCATATATCTAAAGGCCTATAAACAACTTATGCAAATTGAAGGAAAACTCTTAGAGAGATCTGTTTCCCGCCAAATTTTGACGTCTTATATCTCAAAAATTCCAACATGGATTTTCAAAATTTTTTGCTCAAGTTGTTTCATTAGATGTGCTGTTCAAGACAAAAGGTCAGAATTTTAATTCTAATTACAAAATTTTTGAGACTCGTACTCCCTTAAAAGCAGTTAATTATATATTGATTGCATTGTTGTTGATTATTGATAAAGAAAGGATATTAAAATGTACTGAAGACAAAATCAAATTTGTTACTGGAGAAATGTTTGTTTCTTCATACAATGCATTATTGGTGTATGTGCTATCAGAATTAAAATACACTCAGCTGTTTTCAGAGCGAGTACTCGCTCGGAAAAACTTTTGAGTACTCGAGTATTAGATCTTGTTCAAGTTGACATCCCTAATTACTACTGATTCCCCAATGTTTCACCTTCTCAAAAAATTGAATTTCCGTATGTCCAGAATGATCTATTGTCATGGTATATTGTGGGATGCATTTTCATACCTGGCTTGGTTCTACTCACATTCACAACTTAGTGAATATTTAACATTTTCTACATTATTGAATATTTTTATGCCCCCGCCCTTAGGTGACGGGGGCATTAAGTTTTACCCTTGTCTGTATGTCCGTCCGTACGTCTGTCTGTACGTACGTCCGAAATTTTTGTCAAGGATTTCTCAGCTTGTGTATGCAGGAATGATTTGATATTTGGTATAAAGCTTTGGTATGATGAGTTGTATCGTGTCTCCCCTTTTCAAGTCCATCGCTCATCTACTTCCTGTTTGCCGATATATCTGTATAGCAGGGGGCATCCGTGTCCCATGGACACATTTTCTTTTATTTGTCAAGCTTTTCTCTGCAATTGTAAGACATAAACTTGAAACTTTGTCACAAGTTTTGTGTAGTCATGCAGTTTGTGGGATATGTTTTCAGACTTACCGGGTATTAGGGTTTTATCTACTATAATAACTGATACATATTGTCACAAGCCTTTGAATGACCATGCCACAATGTAAGATGCATTTTCAAATTTGTGCAGAAATGAAAGGATATGGAGAAAATGTACATGAGACAAAGTCTCTACAAATACATGGTAAAACAAAGCAATGGAATAACGCTTTTATTGTTGTTCTTCATCTTGAAGTAAGGCATGAGGCCTTCGACAATGAGCTTAGCACATACCTTATAACAACTTCAAGACTGCCCATAGCACCAGTTATGGCTGAATTTATTGCTAGATGTCCAGCAATGCTACATTCATGTTCCTTTACCCCATGGATGCGAGATCGTTGGCACATTAAACAGGTGGTCAGAAGAACAATTTGAAATTTCAAAAAATAAAAATGGTAGGTTTATACTAGAAGTTATAATTCAGAGCGGGGTTACGGGTATTACTAGTGAACAAGGGCTTACAGATGCCATGCTTGATATGATCTACTATGGTGAAGTATATTCAACAAAAATGTGTTTTCACCGTGTCTTGCATTTTTCACCAATGCATTATTTTACAAAGAGAATATTTTTTCTTTTTTATTTGTAATTTAGGTTATCATCACAGTTCTAGAAACAGATTGCGAATATTTGGCAGAAGTGTTCTCTATTGTGGAACATGTTGAGAAGAGAGCTAAAATATATTATTCTGCGCCAAAAGACATTTTAAAGAAAGAAGACAGAGACCAGTTAATGGAGGCACTAATTAGGCTAAATAATGCGGGATAAAAGTCAAGCTTTTTCTCAGGACCTAAACACACTACAGGTATGAGTTTAACTGAGAGAAAATGAGGAGTTTCATCATGTTTCCAAGCCCTCAGAAGAATAACATACTTTTAAAGAGCTCATGTTGAATGCAGCTCTTCAAGGATGGTCGTCTAAGAGGAACAGAGTTTAGTTGAACATAAACCAATGGAGATCATCCTTACCAAAATTTGACATAGAACTAAGGCATCATGTTTTTCAGAAGAGCCAAGAAGAACCAAAATTGCAAAATATCCAGTTTGTCTTATTTCTTTCATTGGATACTGGGCATGACTTGCAGAAACTATCAGCAAATTAGAACCACAAAGGATGAAAGGGGACAAAACTATATATTTAAAAATATTTTTGTACGATTTGTTTCTTTAAATCCCTCACAACTTGAACAACTATCTGTCTGTTTGTCCCAGACTTCAACCTTTGTTTTAATTTTTATACGACCTAACAAATTTTTGCGGTCGTATAATGGTAGGGTGCTGTCGTTGTCATTGTTGTCTGTATACACTTTTGGTTTGGGTCAATAACTTTAGTTTCAGTTGGCCAATCCTTACAAAAGGAAGGCCTGGCTCTGTTTTGGTCATTGTGGCCCCATCCTTAATTAAAAAAGGGGCCAAAAAGGGTTAAATTTGATGTTTTCACATATTTGACCGTAGAATCTTTATTATTTATCAGATTTTGATGGGGTTCCTTTCAGTGTCCTCCTGAAGAAATTTCCAATCAGTGGTATTGTAACGAATTTCAAGTGCCATGTACCGCTTTCAAGTTAAATGGGGCCCAAAAGGGGCGAATTTCAAAAATTTTAATTTTTTAGCTCACCTGGCTATAGCCAGGGTGAGGTTTTGCCATCACTTTTCGTCCGTCATCAGTCCGTCCATCCATCCGTCGTCCGCCTGGCGTTAACTTTTCATTCAAAGATCTTTTCCTCTGAAACTACTGAGCCAATTGAAACCAAACTTTGCCACAATAGTCCTTAGATGTTCCCCTGCAAAAAAGTTGTTTTTCAGATCCTGCTATTTCCAAGATGGCCGCCATCTGGGATCATAGTTTTAAAATTGGACCTTATGGGAACATACTTTCAAAGATCTTCTCCTCTGGAAATACTGGGCCAATTAAAGCCAAACTTAGCCACAAAAGTCCTTAGATGGTCCCCTGCAAAAAAGTTGTTTTTCAGATCCGTGCTATATCCAAGATGGCCGCCAGCGGGGATCATAGTTTTAACATTGGACCCTATGGGAAAATACTTTCAAAGATCTTCTCCTCTGAAACTACTGGGCCAATTGAAACCAAACTTGGCCACAATAGTTTTTAGATGGTCCCCTTCAAAAAAGTTGTTTTTCAGATTCACGCTATATCCAAGATGGCCGCCAGCGGGGATCATAGTTTTAACAACATTGGACCCTATGGGAAAACACTTTCAAAGATCTCCTCTGAAACTACATGGCCAATTGAAACCAAACTTGGCCACAACAGTCCTTAGATGGTCCCCTGTTAAAAAAAGTTGTTTTTCAGATCCGCACTATATCCAAGATGATCACCAGCGGGGATCATAGTTTTAACATTGGACCCTATGGGAAAATACTTTTAAAGATCTTCTCCTCTGAAACTACATGGCCAATTAAAACCAAACTTGGCCACAATAGTCCTTAGATGGTCCCCTGCAAAAAAGTTGTTTTTCAGATTCAGGCTATATCCAAGATGGCAGCCAGTGGGGATCATAGTTTTAACATTGGACCCTACTGTACAGCTCACATGGAAAACGCAAAATCCTTGTTGTCATCACGGACAAATTTTGCCAAATGTGGAATTCCACCGCGATCTTGAATGTGGACAAAATATTTACCTGTGTGGTCCCCTCGTGACATCGTGTTGAACGCGGAATCATCGCAGGTCAACATTTAGAAATTATTGAAAATATAACTAGAAAGGAATGAGCTTAATATCAACAAATGATCATTTGTTCCCCAAATTATTATAATCAGAAAGTTTGGCAAGTTGAAGTTAAAATAGAATTTTCTTTGCAACAAGTTTTCCCATTGGATCGTCATAGTTATTTTTGAATTACGATAATTGCAAGCCTCAAAGACTTTGGTTGTTTCATTGCCGTGAAAAAAGCCATGTATTTTCTGCCAAATTAATGTTCTTTCAAATATTTTCAAGCCGAAATTTGCACGGATGGAAAATAAAATAAAATATTCAATGTCAACAGCAAGAATTCCTCGGCATCTTATAGTTGCGTAATTGTCACTTGTCAGGTCTAGGCTTTATAACTTTTAGCAAAATATTCTGTCAAAAATCGTTTTCTATCAAATCTTTATCATAAATAGCTTAAAATTTGAAATAAAGCCTGGAAATAGCACTTAAAGCAGGAGTGCTTTCGGAAGCCATTAGATTATATACATAATAGATATGCATAGGTAATTTTCTAAAAATAGAACTAAAAACCGACCAATGAAAAAAATCAATATCTCAGGTGATATGAATACACATTAGGTAGAGATGCTCAATCAACAATTGAAGCATGTTTTTGATAACAAATACACATCTAGGAATGTTGAATGTTTTATTTATTCATTTATTTATTTACATGCATTTGGATTACGTTCATGAACTACGATACGATTGGGACAAATAATGAAATAATTATAGTCCCAAGATACGATTGTAGAAAGATGTAAATATTCCTCTCTTTGCATGTTTGTGACAAAATCAAACATATGTTCAGTAAAAATTAATTTCTCTGTTTTTCAGATCCGCACTATATCCAAGATGGCTGCCAGCAGGGGATCATAGTTTTAACATTGGACCCTATGGGAAAACACTCTCAAAGATCTTCTCCTCTGAAACTACTGGGCCAATTGAAACCAAACTTGGCCACAATA
>MJUU01049706.1:4546-24995 GCA_002080025.1 Modiolus philippinarum
AAGAGACCTTCAATTTGAATCCAACGTCAAAGGTCATCAAAGTCAAAGGTCAAGGTCATAGCCAAATTTTGGTCTTTTTTAGGTAAAATCTCCAAAATGAAAAGAGATAGATGATTAAATACGTTACAGAAAATGTAAATACCATTGAGATCTACATTTATTTCATTGGGTCCAACACTTTTGGACCATTGGTTTGGACTTATGGCCCAAAAAACATTTTTCGAGGTCCGATTTTAGGGTTTTTTGCTANACCTTGACCTTTGACCTTGTTAGGGGATAAACTCAGAAACTATAATAGATAGCTGAAAAACTATATCAGCAAAAATGTTCAACATGTTAAGGGCTCTATTTGTTTCATTTAGACCGAAACTCTCCGGGGACTCTCTAAAGAGTTATTGCTCTTGACGCGTTTCGGAAAAGGATTACTTACATATAACTTTTAAACCGTCACAGATAGTATAGTCAAGTAACATTAAATTAGTCAGTAGGAAGAGACCTTCAATTTGAGCACAAGGTCAAAGGTCATCAAGGTCAGAGGTCAAGGTCATAGCCAATTTTTAGGGTTTTTTTTCGTAAAATCTTTACAACAGTAAAAAATAGATGATCAAATGTACGTGAGAAAAGGAAATAATGCAATTACCAACCGGTAGTGACTTTCCTGAAATCATGGTGAAAACTGGTGAAAGACCTTGCAATTGTTCTCTGAACAATTGACCTTTTAATTTGTTTATTTATTTGTTTGTTTGATTGTTGACCATTTGAACTACACAATGGGTAATTTAGCGTTGAAAATGATTGGAAAGGAAATTTCGATCATCAAAGGGTACTCATTTGCATTTGGACGGACCCTTTCTCCTGAGCGCTCGCAATTATAAAGCGCAAAATTTGCACATGAAATGAAAGAGAATTGAAAGCGCTTTCAAATGAGCCCATTTTGACAAGAATGCGTTCAGATATAAAAAAGTTATCAACGTTTGAAATTCGGAAATTTTAGTTGGTAAAGTTTCGAAGGTTCTGATAAAATTGACTGTAAATATATTTTGTGCTTGGGTTTGTGTAATTTATATTGACAGCTTGCATACTTTGACAATTTTGACAATTGATTGTTGAGCATTTGAACTACACAATGGGTAATTCAGCGTTGAAAATGATTGGAAAAGGAAATTTCGATCATCAAAGGGTACTTATTTGCATTTGGACGGACCCTTTGGTCTGAGCGCGCTCAGACCCGCAATTATAAAGCGCAAAATTTGCAAATAAAATGAAAGACAATTGAAAGCGCTTTCAAATGAGCCTATTTTGACAAGGATCCGTTGAGAAATAAAGAACTTATCAACGTTTGAAATTCGGAAATTTTAGTTGGTTAAGTTAAACATAGTCCATTTAATTTTGAGAAAATCCATTCTCTGTCTCAAACATGAGCTTTTTTGACATTTGGCTAAAATTTTAGCCTGTGGAAAAATGAAAATCTGCAATGACTGTCTAAGGATGGAAAATTCGGATGTAAGATGATGCTACGGATTGCATTGAGAGTTTCTGGTAAAACTGCATTTAATTGGTCTAAAATTGTGTCGATAGTCCACTTTTCAAGAATTGCTTAAAGTTTAGCACCTGCAAATTGTTAAAAAAGTTCAGATTTGAAACTAGAAGTACACTTTCTCAAAACTAAATGGAATATGTTTTTGGCTCATTATGTGAATATAGAATAACATACTTGTTCTTTTCCGCCCTGTTATAGTTTGTCGATTCGTACTAGAGACGTCGTATCGATATCGAACTCTACATCGTATCTCAAGGTTGTTTTCAATTTCTACTCGCAACTTACAATCCTTTTGTTATTTATACTCCGACATACAATCCGTATTATGCTTTATAACAGGTTACTAATCAGGGAAGTAATAGTAAGCTTGTTACAGAGATAAAGCAAGTCACTGCATGCTACCCAGGACTGTATGAATAATTTCTACCTCTGAACATGACAATATACGATTTCAACGAAACCCAATACCCATGTTTCTCACAGAGAGAGACACGGGTTGTTGGTTGGTATGAATGATACCAAACGTGAAATAATTCGTCTTATGGCGTATCAATTTTCTGGTTCGCGGATATATTACAAGAACTCCTCGATCATACGCACACACAGAGAGAGAGAAAGAGAGAGTGAGGGTCAGACGAATTGCATTAAGAGTTTCTGGTAAAACTGCATTTATTTCGTCTAAAATTGTGTCGATAGTCCACTTTTCAAGAATTGCTTAAAGTTTAGCTCCTGCAAATTGTTAAAAAAATTCAGATTTGAGACTAGAAGTACACTTTCTCAAAACTAAATGGAATATGTTTATGACTCATTATGTGAATATAGAATAATATACCTGATCCTTTCCGCCCTGTTATAGTTTGTCGATTCGTACTAGAGACGTCGTATCGATATCGAACTTTACATCGTTTCTCAAGGTTGTTTTCAATTTCTACTCCCAACTTACAATCCTTTTGTTATTTATACTCCGACATACAATCCGTATTATGCTTTATAACAGGTTACTAATCAGGGAAGTAATAGTAAGCTTGTTACAGAGATAAAGCAAGTCACTGCATGCTACCCAGGACTGTATGAATAATTTCTACCTCTGAACATGACAATATACGATTTCAACGAAACCCAATACCTATGTTTCTCACAAAGAGAGACCCGGGTTGTTGGTTGTTATGAATGATACCAAACGTGAAATAATTCGTCTTATTGCGTATCAATTTTCTGGTTAGCGGATATATACGCACACACAGAGAGAGAGAGAGGGTCTGACGAGTGGTGAAAAATGTAAACGACATTACAGGAGAAGCTTTTTGGCCACTTTTCCGGATATTGAATAAAAACTTCGATGACTATTACTTTTCCCATCAATTGCTTTTTTACGTTTTTTGCTCTTTGATTGTTTGCTCGGTTTCCTACTCTTCCAAACTCCTTGTATTTGTCAATTCTTGAGCTGACCTTAGTTTATTTTTCCGGTCAGGGTCATTAGAGTCAATAATCAAATGTTTCTTTTTCAAATCAGTATTTTGAGTAGAAGGCAATGCTATCAATCATATCTTGCTTATTACACCTCATTGATGCCAATTCCTATTGCGATTTAGCATCACCATCTATTTGCAATGTGTATGTGTCTTTCTTCGTTGCCATCGTCTTCCGCTTTAATATACGCAAGTGCCATTTTTGACACTAACAGGCTTTCATTTCGTATCGATTCCGTGTATGCATCCCATGAGACTGAATCCTTCAGTGTAGTGACTAGTGTGCCTTTAAAAACTGACTGATAATTCTGATGTGAGATCATGTATTCAAACGCAGTCGTCGGAACTATTAAGTGTCATTGGGAGAATAACCGGAATTTCGAAAATACTCTTCTAGTGTAACGTTACATGTGTTAACGTTACATTTGTGAATACATTATCAAGTTGTCAACTGTCAATCGCTTTCTCCACTTTCTACTAACATAAGTACGAGCAAGCAAAGGGGCGATCGTTAAAATTTCTACTGACCAGCTCGGAATTGTTATATCTGAATGAAACTTCACCTGCGTGTCTCCATTGTGTATATAGTGATAGTTTACAGCACCGATTTGCACATTGCGTCTTTATTTTTGTATAGGTGTGCAGATTGAAAAACAAAACTGTGATTATGGACTCAGTAGACTACCGAGCAGGTTTGTATTGAAATGAAATGAAACGAACTTTTGAAAATGATGTCACATCATATATGATGTAAACTCCTATCCTTGCCAGTTCAAGTTCGAATATCCATCGAAACAGTTCCAATTCCTGGAAGACACCATCCACCAAGTATGTGCTTTATTTGTGAAAGACCGTCGTATTAGTTTTTGTCAGTTAGCTCTAATCGCAAAGATAACTGTAGAGCACGTGGAATTTTTTAGGACCATTTGAACATGCTTCAAAAAATATAAATGTTGTGCAATGGCCCTAAATTAATGTAAATAAACAAAGAAAAAATGGTTAGGTAGGCCACAATGAAAAGGTAAAATTCAACAAAATATATACAAACTAAAAAACAGCTAAAACATCCAAAATGGTGTGAAAGAAAAGTGTGCCCAACGCTTCGGCCAGTACGGCCTTCTTCTAGGGGCAACTGGGACAGAAAAATGGAAAAAGGTGTAGACGAAACCTACGTATTATGCATCCAAATTTTTGCAAAATGCTCTAAAATGTTTTATGTTTTAAACTCTATATATATGTATTTATAAGTCATTGTCGCATATGATGAAACATGGGTAAAAGTCGATGCTCCTCGTAAGTTTCAACATTAAAAAAACACGTTGGCATGGTCATTACACAGAATAACTGATGAGTCTTCAGTAGACGACACGTAGGTACTACGGATGTAAAATTCAGTATGATTGATTGATTGAATATTGTTTAACGTCTACTCAGCAATATTTCAGCTATATCAAGACGAGAACAAGTTTGTTAATAAATAATCACTTTGGGGTGTGGAAAGGGCCATGGGACGGGAAATTCTGACTGCCACTGGAAAAGTAGGGTGAAATCGTCAAGGGCGGGGAATTTAGCCATGTAGCCGATCACCTACGGACCGACCCAAAAAGAGCTTGCTACAAGGGTTCTTTATCGTGCAGGAAGCGTGGCATTTCTTCCAACACGTGGACCTGAGTTTACATCCCTTCCGAAAGATGGGTTGTGTATTTATTAATCCCGCACAACCACGGAATGGGTCCTATTTCTATATCCCGGGGTCAGCCTCCGTTTAGGAGGGGTCACACCCCGCAAGCCGGAGATACCAGGTCCTATTTCTATATCCCGGGGTTCCCTCGGGGTCCTCTGTTAGGAAGACTCATACTCCAAGCTCAGAAGATGCTGCGGGCCTATTCATAAGCCGGGACCGCGCACGGCGGAAAATTCAGTATGAAAATATCCTCTAAAGTGCACATCCTTTGGACTTGCTCCATAAGCATTCAGTTCTAACACATTTTTATCAACCACGATAATCCAGATATTAGTCAACCCTGTGCAGTTGAAGCACTTTGAAGCACTACTCCCAAAGAAGGCAAGGGTTCAAACCCCTGGAGGAATGGTCATCAATACCGTCTGTCATTCCCAATGCGGAGTAATGCTCAAGGATTTCGCAATTACTGGGATGTACTTTGCTTTACTACTGCGCAAAATACAGGAGTCTCAAACTCAAAGTCTTAGCATGCCGACTCCTGCAAGACAATGCTTCAGTCCACAACTCACACTTCACCCACAAAGGAGCGCACATTTTCGCTATGAAATTCCTCAGTACCCTTTATTTCCCTGACCCAATAACATCTGACTTACACCTGTTTCCAACCCAACAAGTTTTTTTAAGGGAACAAGCTTTCCAGGTGTAAAACACTGGTTTCCGTAGTGGAGTCATATTCAGAGGATCAACCCAGCGACTTTTACACACAAGTTCTCCAGAGTAGCATTAAACGTTTGGTAAATTGCAAAAACCTGAATGGCCCTCTGGAGAAAAAGTAACGACTGTTTCAAATTCTGTCGGTCTATCTCTGTCGGAATTAGGTCAGAAGAAATCTTTATGAAACGTCCCTCGTATGTTGTTTGAAAGCCAGCTGACTCTAGCTGATGCTCTTCAGTCGAGAGATACAAAA
Organism: Modiolus philippinarum; assembly: GCA_002080025.1. Classification (NCBI taxonomy): domain Eukaryota; kingdom Metazoa; phylum Mollusca; class Bivalvia; order Mytilida; family Modiolidae; genus Modiolus; species Modiolus philippinarum. The sequence goes on from MJUU01049706.1 coordinate 10,207, forward strand.
TTCCCTTATCACAAATGTTATCAAGGACATAGTTACATCGCAAAAATGAAGAAAACCAAATCAGAATTCCCTTATCACAAATGTTATCAAGGACATAGTTACACCGCAAAAATGAAGAAAACCAAATCAGCAGTAAAGGTGATCGGGGATGTTGAGAGAAACTTGATCACCTGTCTATGTCTGACGCCATGAAAATAATTTTAAGGGGTTGGTTAAGTTCTTGATTATGTGGATGTTACAAGCAAAATTTCTATTGTTTGTTAGGAGTGAAATATAACCAGATATCATGGCACAGGTTAATGTAAAATTGTTGTGTGCAACACTACGGATGCCGTATTTCGTTGTTAAATTTCTAATACAAATAATCATTTTCTCGCGTTAACAACGGCGTAAAAAGCTGTCGGTCTAGTGAACGCTCGAGCCTTTTGTGCCTCCAGACGAGCGGAATCCCTGTCGATGACATACATGTAGCCAGTTCCGATGACATAGCCAATCAGTTCACGTGGTCAGTGTAATTTCTGTACTGGTATATGAGGACCACGCATGACTGGCATAACGAACCCTGTACCAATGTTCATCATACCAGTAAGTTTATTTATTAGAGTTACCAAAAAGAGAAAATCAGCATGTGACAGCCGCAAGCACACTTAATTTCCGAACGTTCGTATAGTAACGAATTTTGATACAATTGCTGTCTGTATCTTATCTGTGTTGTGCTAGGAAAAGAAAAGGAAACTGGTCACCTACTTGCAAATATAAATATCCCAATCCCAGGTGAGCTGAAGTGGTTATACCACTATCTTCAATTTCACGACGAAACCATGCTCTTAACTCTGACACATTAGGTCATTTCAAAATCTGCAGGCACGCTTAACTCGATCTCATCTTTTGATCGTCAATTGAACTATTCTTCTTTCATATTTGTACACACAAAGTTCGATAATAAGTCTTTTGTACAAAAAGAGGGACAGAGACAGAGATATATAAAAAAAACAGAAAGATGGAGACACACAAATAGACAGAGAGACAGAGAGCGGGGATTGCATAATATATGCTGGTCCGACCTAGTTCTTATAACACAATGGGTATTGTCATATGCTAACAATTACTTATCCTACCTCGTCCGAAGGTACACCATCGTACAATGAATTCTATAAGCCACTTGAAAGTGACGATCGGTACATGCCCAGGCGCTCTGGTCCCTCCACAGCAGTTAGCAATTATGACAAGCCTTCTTTGTGATTGGCTATTTTGTTGTTTGACGATTGGCGTTCTACAATACTTCCCGGGGAGGATCGAAAGGATCGCATATGCCAACATTTGTCCGCTCATCACACGCTAAATGCACGAAAAGACTGGTTACCACTTAATATATAACAGAAATAGTAATTACTTTTTCTCGAAAGAAAGATGAGAATATTGCATTTCATAATTTACCATTTACAGGCGGGTACCGTTATTGAAGCAAGAGACCGGTAATTCTCGGCCGTGACCGCTGTCGTTGCGTTGTCCGCCTGCGATGCATTGTGGACTTTGAAAGGTAGAGTTCTTGAAAGAAATTGAGAAAAAAAATTGTAGCAGTTTCTAAAGTGTCTAAAATAACTCTGAAAGCATTAGTAATGTAAGAATATCACCAGACATATTTTCACATTCTTGTATAATCATGTATAAAAAATGACAGTAGGTAAAGCGACAGCCATAGACAGAATCGTCCTGTATGCTTATGCTCGTTGTAAATTGAAGGAGAGATCGGTCAACATATGAATGGTAATGGCGACGATGTTCATTTTTAGATTACAATACTGGTGTTTTTTTTCGATTAAATTCAATATGACAAGTTGAGGAAGACAGTATAAGTAATTAATGAAAAATAATGAAAATATTTTTGGTGTTGAAGGTAAACAATTTTAGTTTTTGTGACTTTCTGAGAGGCCACAGTGATCAAGTAATTATACAAAAATGCTAGTTAAAAGCACTTAGTTTGTCAGTACTTGTACGCGATTAGTGGCGGCTGCAGATAAGCAACGTTCAGATCATTTGGTATGAAAATATAACCCAGCAACTCAAAATGATTTGATATCGAACCTGTGTTTCATGAACAAGGAAAACGTATTTATACTACCAGCAGCTGTACCTCCTNATAATTGGGTTAGGTTAAATGGACTTCGGTACCAGCACAGATTATGGGCGTTCCTCGGGGTATTTTCTTAGACAATGGCCGTGTTTGAAAACGATATAGTGCATGTATAACCTTGACAGAAAGCACCTGTTAAGCATATCGTTGTCTGGAAGAAAGACGCGCGTCTATCAATTGTCAATGCACAAATACACATTGTTGACACGGTGCATGAAGACGCACGTTAGGTGTTGTATTTATATTACAAAATATATTTTTTAAATGCAAAGTTTCAAATTGATTCATGAATGCACGTAGGTGCACAGCAATTTTAATTTTTACGTGTTTTTGCAGTTGTCTCGAATTTTGGTCATAATTAATCGTAAATAGTGGTCAAAGCGTCGTAACTCCAAATAATTTTTGAACCAGTTTTTCCTTAGCTCTTATAGAACTGGTAAATGCGAAGAAAATAAAATACCGGAAGTGGACTAATTGTAATTTTTTAATGATGTTTATTTATCCTTAATCTTAATTTTTTGGAGAAAAAAATTAAATGTCTAATTATAGAAGCAGATAGCTATCTTTTTGCACCGTTATATTCATTCAATTCGAACATTCAATTTTTTCGTTGGAGTACCTAAGTTATGCGTATGTGGTTACCGAATTGCTAATATTTTGTCCGTTACCAGCTAAGAAGGTTGTTCAAATGTTCCAAAACTATTTAAACGAGCGCACCTTATCTACCTGTACAGTTATATACCTATTTTAAGTCATTTGCAGTCCAGAGAGATACATGATGAAAGATTTGGATGATTCGAAAAACAAGAACAAACTTGAAGTTGCAGTAGACATTGACGGATTTCGCCCATGAGCCAATCCATAATCGTTCACGTTGCTTACGACCATGTTCAGTATCAAATTGATCAATGTCACAGATACTGTATAATCTCTGTTCACGTTAAAAACGTCTATGACTATTCACTGTAGATTTGTTTACATGTACGGATGACAGCTCCATGTAGACTCTGTATATAGTAACCGAAATCGCTGATAAGAAATAATGTACTTGACCGAAAACGATAGCAGCTAGCTCAATGCTTTGAGAACAAGTGTTGTAGTACAGTGAACAAGGTAAGTGTTCAAAAACGAATTGTGGTGATACCTCTGAAAATAGATAGGTTCTGGCATATCAACGACAGCGAAAATCAGGAATTTAGCATTTTTACCATTTTGAGATGACATCTAAATTATCATGCATTTATTGGCCGCTTTTTATGAATTGTTTATCATAGACACCAAGAAATCATTAGAATACAGACTTTTCATTTTCATACTTCGTGCACATTAAATATTATTATTTATTATGATTATGCCGTCTACCAAGTGTGGCATGTAATAACTCATTTAAATACTGCATGTTTTTCTTTCTAAATAAAGATACTTTTAGTGTTTATTTGCATTTTCACGACGATAAGATGATAATTTTTAAGTTAAATTAACGTATGTCCTACTGTGTATCTTCAGTTCGTACAATTTTAGAATGATATGGCAATTTTATAATAGTTTTGGACTAAATAGTATCAGTTTTAATATTCAAAATGATATGCTCCATTGAGATCCTTTTTGTTGTACTGTAAATTATTCTAGTACTAAAACGAAAAGATTGCAGTTAATGCAATCAACTGAAAATTATGAGAATAATTTGAATTGAAAATTACTACAGTTTGACATCAACACGAAAACAAATTGTTTTCCTTCAATAAAAATAAATGCATATCATCCAGTTGGTAAAATTCTTCTTGTTTACATATCATATGTAATGACATTTCACTTTTTAAATGTGATTTATTCTGTTGGATAGGAACATTCGATCAAATTGATAATCGATCACTTATCAATAAAAATCGAACAGTAATCGATTAATTAGTTCTACAAATCGAACATTTACGATCAAACCCTCTGAGGAGTTTGACCGATGATTTTGGTTAGAAATTTGTGATCGATTTCTGATTGATTAATGATCAGTTCAATAAAACTGCATTAAAATAAGCCATCAGAAGTGTTCTATTATATTTTGACTAACCATCAACATTACTGTTACTGATGGTACTAAACACTATTTGAAGTTAAAGGAAAATTTCAGTAATAAAAAAATTCTAATCAAAATCATCGATCAAACTCCTCAGAGAGTTTGATCGATAAATTTCGATTAGTCGCACTAATCAGTCGATTACCGTTCGATTTTTACTGATATCTGATCGATTATCAATTTGATCTCTTAGTTAAGTCTGGGAACATATACGTTCAATTCACTAAGTGCAAATTCTAATTAATCAAGCACATTACGTACACACTCAAGATGTAATTTGTTTGGTGGTTAATTGTAAATCAAAACTATAACAATACTAATCATCTGAAGATGAATCGTACAGTATGTATTTCCGTTAATTTAACGATGCCACTGCTGGTGGACCAGAGGTCCCCGAGGGTATTCACCAGCACAGGAGTCAGACTTGTCTGATATGTTAAAAAGTTTACCTTGCGTTTTACAGCAATTCACTGTTTTCATCAAAAGTCTAACCCCTCAAAAATACTAAGGCTTCATTTCGTGTATTGCACTCGGTGGATGTCCTTGGTACTGGATTTTTTTTTTGGATATTTTTGGGAATGAGTACATCTTTCTGATTGTTTTTGGATTATGGATTTCCATATTATTTAATTCTAATGCTGCTGATGAGAGGTTACTCCTTGAAACACATGTACATAATCTACTGTTTATTATGCAACAAAGGTATTTTGGTATTTACAAAAAACAAGCCCATTGAATTACTTATATGGAATATAGGACATTTTGTTTTTGATACGGACTTTATCACGGCCAGTATCAAGTGAGCCGTTAGGGCGAGCTTGATGCGTTACGCCGTGATAAAGTCCGTATCAAAAAAAAAATGTCCTATATTACTTTTATCGTTAATGATAAATACGACTCTATAAAAATTTAAATAAGCTTAATTTTTTATTTTAGCACAATTAATCTATTGTTTATTGCAATAATGTAAATACATTCTACGTTCAACGCATTACGCGTATGAACACGAAAAATAGTACAAAATATGGCGTCAGCATAGCAAACGGCACGCGACGCCTTCACAGTGACCCGATATTTTCGTGATAGTGTCCAGTTTGGTGATACTGAGAATATCAGTCTCTGCAGATCAAAAGAATTTCATACAAATTACCGATAAATTAAAATACTGAATTTTGTTAGGGGAGTACGAGCCTCAGATTTCAGAGGCATTCTATATCCTCGGGTTTTATCCATTCAAACAGTGCTANGTCATTTTAAAATACATAAAATAGACTGTGTATATAGGGAATAATACATGGCAAAATCCGTATCACATGCCATATCATCCCGAGTTACCAATATCAGCACAAGGGCCTCTGGCCCGAGGGCCGATATTGGTCGAGGAATGATACGGCATGTGATACGGATTTTGCCATGTATTATACAGTTTATCATATATTTAAACAGAGGACTACTAATCCGAAAAATACTGTCAAAATTGAAATCGGTGAGAGAAAATGCATGTATTTTGTGAAGAGGAAAATTTCAAAATGGGCGGAAAGGACTAGAAGTTTTGGACTTAATCTAACATGTAAAGGAAAAAAGTTTGCTTGATTTATTTAACTGATCCTAACAAAACAATTTCACCCCACACAAATCTTTGTTATCCCCCAAAACANCCCCCCCCCCCTTTTTTTGCCTCCCCCCAAAAAAATTGTCCCCAAAAAATTAACCCCCAAATTTTTTGTAATCAAAAAAGTAAAATTGAAAAAATAAATTTTCGAAAAAGGGTATGTGATAAAGGGTAAGCCATGCGATAAAGGGTAAGCCATGCGATAAAGGGTATGCGATAAAGGGTATGACGTCATAGTGTGAATACGGAATGAAAGTCATGCACTGTATCACATAGTCAAAACGTCTGTATTTATTACTAAACATATGATAAAAAATTTTATCAACTTCCAATTATATTTTCATATATTTAAAGGCCTATAAACATATTATGCAAATTGAAGGATAACTCTAGAGAGATATGTTTCCCGCCAAAATTTTGACGTCTTATATCAGGAAAATTCTAACATGGATTTTCAAAACTTTTTGCTCAAGTTGTTCTATTAGATGAGCTGTTCAAGACAAAAGGTCAGAATTTTAATTCTTATTACAAAATTTTTTAAACTCGTACTCCCTTAACAAGTGCATAGCCTTATAAACCAGTACTATAAAGCTATTCTCCTCCTTGCAAGTTTTTCCATTCGGAGGGCTGGATCGATCACAATCACCTTTTCACCTAGGAAAATATGTATTTCATTTTTTCCATCCGGCAAAAACTGGAATATGTGTTTATATTGCAGTTTGTTCCTACTTAAAATTTCCCGTTTATGTTTGTATATGCATGTGCATAGTGCACATTTTCCAAATTCCGTAAAATTAAGGTAGATAGACACTTCTCTTTCCATCCACGAGATTTTGTTATAAATCTGCACATTTGAACACCTCATCCTATAAGACTGATATATGTTATAAAAAGAGTGGGTCACTGTGCTTATTTTTTCGATGTTTGTGCATACAAAGAATGTACGGGGAAAATATGGAAAGGCAACCCAAAATAGAAATGAACCTTTTTGGGAGATTTTTTTTATACCTTTGTAAATAGGTCGTTTAAAATCTGTATATTTCATCATGCTATTAATAGAGATATGTTAGAAAGTTTCCGGGATAAACATTATTTACGGCAAAAGGGGGCTAATTCGAAATGGACGAAATATAACGTTTCAAATTACTCATTCAATTATGACGTCACAAAGGGAAAGCTGTCAAATTACTATTCCGGCCCTAAAATCAGCCAACTCGGTATCCGACTCTATATTTTTCAAATGCACGATTAAATTGCACAGTGCAACAGTGAGTATCTGCCTTAAGTAAATTGTTTTGAGGCCCGGATTATTTGTAAACATTCACCAGGAAGCTGGAAGGTATATCGCGTTTCGTTAATGCCGAGGTAGTTCTTTGTAAGAAATATACATATGTTGGTTAAGACTTCGTGTATTGGGAGGATGGTGTACCGTACATCAATGTGAACCCAATCTGTTGACTTTAATATACCAATACAATAATACGTTCATGACGCGCGCATATTTGCTGTGGTACTGAAATGCCCTTTTGCATAATGCTTTCGTTTACTCAGATAACACTCGTCACCCCCGTATCATTATTTAAGCTTTGTCTTTCTAAATCATGGTCTTTATGTATTCAAGTAAGACAGATGTTGGTAACTGGTGTTTCATAAGCGAATGAGTTAAGAGACTTGTCTCTATTAAATGTTTATGCTTCGCTGTTCTTTGGTTTAACTTTGTCCCACCTAATCCTAGCGTTGAAATGCCACCATAAGTTCTGTTTCTGTTAAACATGATTAAACTTTACATCGTTTTGCTATACTTAGGTCTTTTCATAACCAAATGATTTCTTATCAAAACTGTTTTTACATAATTATTCTAATGAATTATTTTGTTTTACGAAAAACATTTACTCCAGTAACCCAGTACCTTCGTACCCCCAACCATCGGCTTGGCATCACTATTATATTACATATTTTAACCGTGAATAATGACCCCGAAGTCATGTCTTTATCGGCGCCACGAAATCGGGTCATCGCAGATCATAGTGGAGCTGTCATAGTGGTGGGACGATGGGAGATACCTAGTTTTTTTATAATACCCTAACCCTAAACGTACCGTAATCCGAACTTAACTTTTTGTGTTTTCTGCTCTCATTGTCTCCATTTTTGTTGTCTAGTACTATCTCTGTAAGATGTCATTAGTAGTTGTAACTTCGGATCTCGACTCTTCAAGATGTGATGTATAAACAACAGAATCAGTATCAGCGTACAGACATTTTCAGAGATCGGCGATTACTAAGTTATCGACCGTGATCGCCGGGTGTCGCATAGTCGTCCGCTATTAATAGGGTATGAACCGGGCAATGTATCGTCGTTGAACCGAATGCACTTACTTGGATGGAAAACACTAAGGCACGGACCATTTGATTTTCAAGGGGGGGCTGGGATTTTCACCAGAGTCGGATTATTTTTTTTCCCATATACACAATGCTTGAAAATTTTGTTGAGCCAGGCTTTTTTCTAATGGCCAGGAGCAGGGCCAGATTATTTTTTTTAAACCCAAATGCTGGCTAGAGAATTTTTTGGGGCAAAAGTCAGAACCAGAAAATGTTTTTCTTAAAAATACCAGCACCCCCCCCCCCCCAAAATCAAATGGTTCGTGCCTAAATCTAAATTGCAACAAACATCTATTCTTTAAAATTTGTTATAATTTCTATTAGAACTGAAACGATAAAATTGCAATTATATCAATAAACAGGCAAACAAAAATATAAATTGTATAAAACTTACTTACAAAAGTGCTCTGCATCACACTTTGAAATTTAAACTATATGTTTTTGATAATCAACAGTCTTTCTGAAACATGTCCTCGATGCAATGAAGACATTCCGATGACATCATATGCAAGTTCAAAGTATGAAATAAAAAATTATTTGTATATTTGTCATAACTTAATTAAATTGTACATTGGTTCCCCGGATGAATATGTAGCTATTACGTTATTTCCAAACCACTTTTTGCACTTTTATTACCTAGGATGTGTATGAAGGAACGATGTGATTTAGATAAACTAATTTTCATATTGCATTTATTCATTTACATTTTTTGTAGAGAAATTATATTTCTTATGTACTATAAGTTTAATCTAGCCGTTTTTTTTTTGTTACTAACTTTAAATCATTGCGGTTTAATTGATTTTCATCTCTTTGTATTTGATTTTGATAGAAATTACAAATTGTTAACACATTTACTGGCGGTCCAGCCTTCGAAAAAAAGCTTCCAGAAAAAAGGGGATTCCAGTCGATTTTTTTTTCAATTTTTGTCTAAATTCTGCACGAAATTTTAGAATTTTCCAGAAAAAGGGATTCCGACCCCTTTGAATCCAACAATGGCATAATTAAAATAAAATAATGCGGATCAATAATGTATTTGATCTCATTATTTTGCCGATTTGTCGTTCTCTTCTATTTCAGATTTGTATATTGATATTACTGAACTGGTTTAAATACTGTTTTGTTTGATTTTAAAAAATATACTCAAAACAAAATATTAGGATTCGGAAACTAGAAAAACAGAAATTGTAAAAGCATTCAATAGGAAATTATTATTATTATTAGTGTTCGCTGAATTAAAATCAACTTCTGAAGGCATCGCAAAAGTTTTAAGCTCGTTTATATGCACAAATCTTTCATAAAATATTTATCGAAATTTCTTTTCATACTTTTGGAATAGTTTTCAAGATTTCTTCAAATAGTTTTTTTGAAATCTAAAGTATTATATATGAAAAAGAACGGAAATGGGGTAAATGTAAAGGAGAAAATATCCCATCTCCAAGTTAAAACGTCCCAAAACAAAGCATCTAGAGGTCACCGTACGGTCTTCAACACAGTGAGGACCCTCACAGCGTATAGCAAGCTCTAAATGGCCCAAAAAAATTTTTAAAAATGAATACATTAATAGAAACAAACCACATCTAATAACCCGAATATCAAGAGACTAAAATTTTATAGGGAGGCGAGGACAAGCCAATGACCAATATATTTCTGACTTGGGACAGGCGCAAAAAATATGGCGGGGTTAAACCTGTTTGCGTAAATCCAAACCCTCTCCTATGTGTGGTGAATGGCTTAAAATAAATACACAAAAAAGACTCGCAGTAAAAATCACACTAGAAAAAAGTCCAAATCACCAATACGAGAACCTTACAATGAAGTACATCAAACATGAAGACAATACACACGGGTACTGTCCTGACAAATGCTGTCAGTTACTGACAGCTAGCTAAGAACATAATTTCCGTTGAATATGATATTAAGCCTACTAAAATATGAAACTTCAACTGAAATACTTCTAAATAGTTTACGTATAACAACATCATCAATTATAAAAGAATAACATGATATTGTGCTATGCCAAATACTGCAAATAGGAAAAAATTGTTTTTATTTAGTTACGGTGTAAAACATTGAGGGGCTAATCAATATTTTTAATCAATATTAATTTATTAATCTAAATTACTCGTGAATTTCATTTCTTTTCCTTCAAAAAAAAAGGTACCGTTTTTTAATCATCTTAAAATATCGAAAATCTAATAATTAATGAATTGATTAACAGTTATTTGTAAGAGATTAGAACATACTTGGCAGTTTCTCTGATGTCATAATATCTTTGTTATCTTTTGGAAAGGTTTTTATCATTCTTTCAACAGATGATATTGAAATAATTAACGTTTCACACCTGTATCATTATACCTCGTACCGAAAAATCGACAAACCGCGAGAAGTTACGAATGTGCTACCCTTCCGTTAAAAAATGTGTTCCGAAGTAGATAATGGCGGCGCCCATGAATTTGTGAATAAAAAGTTCTATAAGACGCATGTGTTCAACTTCCCCAAAAACTTTTTTTCGAGTCGTAGTATAAGCAGTATTTAACAAGAAACAAATTTGTGCGTCTTGAGTCTTTGACGATCAGAAGGTATACTCCTTGTCTAAGACAAAGTCAAGAAAATCCTAGATCGAGAGCATTGGCCAAATTAATTTTGAATAGTTTTTCGGAAATCATTGTTACTAGCCGGTCCCCAGATTCTCGTCATTTGGTATGAAGTTTCTCATCGATTTGATGGTGGAAATGAGATATTAGTATTAAAATATCGTTTAATGCTCCAATATGTTCCTTGCTGCTTATATGACAGCTCAATCCCGATTAAAATAATATATATTAGCTTGCAATTAAGGTTGTTAATCGACACCTTTTATATCAATCTGAGCGAGAGCAGAAATTTTAACTAAAATATTGATTAAATAAAGGGCTACGCCGAGAGCAGCATGATACGACCGCAGCATGTTGACCACTGAAATTTGAACAAGTGTTAACTAAAATGAATATGGATACAATAATTTGCTGGACATAAGGGCCTTAACACATAAATTAACTGGACATAAAGTACCGCTAGTGAAAATCAAAATTAGCGCTTTTAATCACCTATTAATATGATATTGTAAGAGGTAAAAAAAATCTGATTTCACACATTTTGAAATATTGCAGTTTGGCCCCTTTGACCCTTTATAGCTTGGAAACCGTAAGAGCTACGCAAAATCTATTGCCATGGTACCGAAAGCTTACAATGAGAATAATCCAAAGAAAAAATCTCATAAAAATCTGATGAAAAATGAAGATTTCACATATTTCTGATAATTGCAATTTTGGCCCCTTTGACCCCTTATAGCTTGGAAATAGTAAGAGCTACAACAAATTTGTTTACATACTACTGAAAGTTTACAATGAGAGGAATCAAAAGAAAAAAATCCCATCAAGATCTGATGAAAAAATTTTAAAAATTAGGTTATCCGCATGTTTGCGATTTTGGCCCCTCATAGCTTGGAAAGGTAACAATTTATCAACAATCTGATGGTGCAGCACTAGTTTATTTTTCAAAAGGAATCCATTGCAAAAAAAACTGCATCAAAATCGTACTTTAATAAAAATAAAATAAATTTTTGAAATTCGCCCCTTTTGGGCCCACCTATCTCGTAAGCCGTACTTGCCACATGAAATCCCTTGTCATACTACAGATTGGAAATTTTCTAAGGAGTACAGTGAAAGAAACCCCGTCAAAATCTGATACATAATAACCATTCTACAGTCAAATATGTGAAAACACCAAATGTTGCCCTTTTTGGCCCTTTTTTAGAAACGGGAGGGGCCACAAAACCCAAAACCATTCCTAGCCTTTCCTTTGTACCAAAGAACATTGTGTTAAAATTTCAAAAGGATTAATCAACTAGAACTTGAGTTATTGACCAAAAACAAAAGTGTCTACAGACGACAACGACGCCGGCGACGACAACGACGACGGCAACAGCACCATACCATAATGCGACCACAATTTTTGCGGTCCTATAAAAATGATAAATTGTGAATTTATACGACGTTTGTGACCAGAAAATGAAGTTTTAATTGTTTGTAAGTTAAAATTTTAAAATAACATCGATATGGAGAGATTCATGTCGTATAGTTGAATAAAGTTTTCAAGTCATTGTAGGAGCTCGCCATTGTTATATAAAGTATCATATTACATCAATTTACGAAAGAAATAAAATAAAAATGTAGTTAATATGATCATGTATGTTGAGCAGGATTATGACCGAGATTATTTTCCATAAATGACAGTATCGGATTTCCCTGAGGCGCATATAGATTCGTCAGTATAAGCAATATTGTCAGTATCACAAAGAAAAGCTATATTGTACAAATATGAACAGTTTTTTTGACAAACTTCCATCAAAATTAGACGAGACAAACAATATAGAGCACGAAATCAAAACATCATATGTAACACCCGTCGCAAGTAGCAGTATAGAAAACCGCCGTGAAAAAGTATTAAACAAATGCTGAGATAAACACATCACATACTCTGAAAGCAGTTCAAGACGCCCGATTGTGTATCTGATGGCTGTATCTGATGGCTATCGTATTCCTAAAATTAAATCATAGAAAAAAACTTGGCGATGCTAGGTTTCTAGCTGAAGACACCAGAATTCCACTCAAACCGGTACTAGGGACCGTCTTGTAACTTGCTATGAGGTATGAGCAAAGCTCATTGTTGAAGGCCTCATGGTTACTTCAAGATCAAGAAGAACAAATAAAAGCGTTTTTCAATTGCTTGTTTTAACGATGTATATATAGAGTCTTTTTCCCATGTGCATTTACTCCATATCCTTTCATTCACCACTTCTAAGAGGATCTGACTAAATTTAGGGCTTCCGGCAGTGTGAACTTAATGAAGATTCTACTGCGAAAAAACGGCAGTAGAATACCGAAGGAACAAAGCAGTGAAATATACAAAAATCGAAGTCCAAAGACAGGGCAAAAAAGAGAACACAGAAAACAATGACGTTAGATAGATACAAGGCACAGAAACAGAAATTACAACATTCAAAACAAAGGCACTCACAGTGTGAACAACAGTGAAACTGAGAGTGACATCGAGTGCTCCGAGAGGGTAAGCATGTTCTGCTCTGTTAACAGCACCCGTCACACTATGAGTGATTCAATCCGGGAAAATGTCAAAGTCGGTAGTCAAATCCGGGAAGACGTGAATCTATTTAAAAATTGCATTTTAAACACCATAATGACAATTTAATATTTCATGATGCCTATTCGTATACAAACATCGCAATCATTTATGGTACATGAACAAGTTTCCAGGGTCTCCGTCGACAAAGCTGCTAGGCGCGTCCCCAAGTGTTGGATAGGAGAATGCGACATTTTTGCGAGGTGGTCGGGTCATAATACTGATAGCGAATCAACGTACGGAAACAGAGAAGAAACCAACACTCAATGAGAAAAATATGTAAGTAAAAGAAGAGAAAAATAAGGGAGGAGGGGACAACCGGGAAAAGGAGTTTAGATTGCCACTGGAAATGGATAAATAGGTAGAGGCAGGAAATTTAGCCTAGTGCGTCTGCTCTACTTAAGTAAGGAAGCGGTCTTCATACTGCATTGAGCGTTGCGTTTCTCCACACAGTTTGGCCACATTGGTTTGGCAGTCAGGCTTACCTTAGTAAAATCTTACTACCCCGCATATACAGGGTATTCCTGGGGATGCACCCGGCAGATCTGTAAACGGAGTTCCTGAAACCGATTCAGGTGCCGGGCAGTCGACAACTGAACTCGGAATAGTAATATCTAAGGTGAATAACTATAACCGTTGATGTTAAACACACATGGTTATTGGCATGAATTGATGCTTGATGTTGGTTTAATTGAACAGTTTAGAATTGTTTTTGTTTTTTGTTCTGTCTGTTGAGTGAAGTGGACAACAAAAACACAAAATGACAAGATAGCCAAGAAGTGGTATGGACTTGGTGATATAGACATCAGAGAACTAGAGAAAGGATTATGAGGTAGAATATATGAATCTAACACCGGTGAAAGTGCAAGATCTAGAAATCTCAGACACCCAAGGGTAAGATTTCAAAATTTCTCTAACGAGGTTGCCGAGTCAGAGAACCATTGAAATCTTACCCGAGTGTGTCTGAGATTTCTAAATCTTGCATTTTCAACGATGTTTGATTTTTCTCACAATTGGATTTTTTGCCACCACACGGTACTTGACATCTGTCGTTCCTAGTAACTAAATACCGAAGTCACTGTGAATTTACTTTCTGCATATGCGCATTTCGACAACTTATGTCTCATCAGTGCAGATAAAATCTAAACGTTTGGAAGACCATAAACTCAAATATGTTTAAAAACTGACAGAGAACAAATAACCAAAGTGATCTAAATTTAAAGCCAAAATCAGCTAAGGACAGAGCTTTGCATGAGGGAGATACTCCTTAGTTTTACCTGCGTCACCAACGGTGACCGCAGGTCTAGGAGCCGCTCGACTCCGTCCGTCCGTCCGTCACGCTTTGGGGTACTAAGTTTGTGTAATCTGAAACTCCGACACCATTAACCCGATACTTTTGAAACTTTGCACAGTTGT
>MJUU01049706.1:27593-40083 GCA_002080025.1 Modiolus philippinarum
AGTCTTAGCAGGGTAGTCATACACCAGTAGTCTTAGCAGGGTAGTCATATACCAGTAGTCTTAGCAGAGTAGTCATACACCAGTAGTCTTAGCAGAGTAGCCATACACCAGTAGTCTTAGCAGGGTAGTCATACACCAGTAGTCTTAGCAGAGTAGTCATACACCAGTAGTCTTAGCAGTACACCAGTAGTCTTAGCAGGGGAGTCATATACCAGTAGTCTTAGCAGAGGAGTCATTTTAGTTTCACGTACAAACTCCAACTTGGGAGAATATAAAATGGGATATAAATTTATAAGGGCTGAATAATAATAATACTCACCATAGCTAGTTATTGTAAATGGCGAACTTGTATCACAAACAACAAGGTGAAATAAGTCAGTGAAAAGATCCTTTTTTAATTTATACAAGTATTAATATTACTCAAACAAGATACAGCAATTGCTGAATTGCAATAAAGACATCGATGTAGCGTTGGTCGACATTTAGCAAATAATTCCGCTCAAACCGGTGCTAGTGTAACGGTGGATTCATTCCGGCAGTGTATTCCTTCCTTTTGGATAAAATGCACTAGGGTAGAATATCGACAACATCTAAATGACCAATCACAATGGAGCACTGACCGTGACGGAATAAACATCAAGGTAGAAATACAATAGGTTGTTTATGTACCCGGAAATTCTGCACGCCGGAAAAAAAGTACGCTTACACTAGCGCCCGTCTTGAACTTACTCATGGTGACTTCAAGATGAAGAACAACAAAAAAGCGTTGTTCCTTTGTTTGTTTTGCCGTGTATTTGTAAAGACTTTGCCTCATGTGCATTTGCTCGATATCCTTTCACTCATCGTGCAAATAATACGTTTACCTTCGTACGGATAAAATGAAGGTTGAAGAGAGAAAAAATTCAAGAAATCCTGCTTGCCTTTTCGGTGAAATTGATTCTGCATTATGATTGTTGTATGTTAACCACAGCAATAATTTTTCGCAAAAAGTTACCACTAGACTATATGAATCTAGCACCGGTGAAAAGGCAAGATCAAGAAATCTCAGACACCCAAGGGTAAGATTTCAATATTTCTCTGACGAGGCTTGCCGAGTCAGAAAACCATTGAAATCTTACCCGAGGGTGTCTGAGATTTCTAAATCTTGCATTTCCAATGGTGCTTGATTCATTTTTTCACTTTTCTTCATAAAAACGTCTTTTGGCGCCGTCATGTTGTCCTGATCATCCGCGATTACTAAGCAACTCACCGTGACGTCAATGACGTCATAGTATGCACGAGGCTGTCTCACATGGGGTGGTGTGAGACAGAAAAATCTCACCTAAAAATAGGAACTGACCTGTCTCAAAAGTGAGAATAACCTTCATCGGTATGGCAAACGCAATGACTACAACTACAAATGATTTTGTTCACATACATCATGTACCATGTACGTTTATCTACAGTTTAAAATGTAACAAAACACACCAAAGTAATTATTGTTTGGGCAATAATATCTGCTGTCCCTCCAAGTTTCAAAAATTCTAACGAATATTCATACAACCTGCAGCCTTTTCTTGGGAGACATATACTGGGCATATCCGACAATTTAATGTCCTAGACAGACCAGTCAATAGACTAGAATTGCCCTCCAAATAACATTCTAGTACAACCTGGGTAAATTCCAGTCAGCACTTTCAGAGAAAATTATGAAATTATGAAATGAAATTAGTTTTTTTTTTTTTTTTTTTTTTTCCCCCTTTTTTTTTTGTTTTTAGATGACAAAGTTCAACCGTTCAGGAGCAGAACAGATGAGTGATTTCCGTAAAAAAAAATCTTTCATACACCCTTTCCTATAAAGTTTAGTATAATTTTCTTTACTAGTTTCATGGGAGATGATCCAACTGTAAAAAGTTCACGGACGAGCGACATTAATGATAGACAACGATCGTTTTGGTTTTAATTTTTCAGACGAAATGGCCATATGCAGTTGTTATTGATCATGTGAATGAAAATGAAACTTCAGTATTTTTCAGAGTTTGGTAGTACTGTGCAGCGTTTACTATAAAGACAAAAGTGGACTAAGGCAACATCAAGTGTGTCATATGCAGACTGGTCCATACAAATGTGATATATACCAGCTTACTCTTTTCAGTAAAGCCAACAACTAACACTTTCTAGTAAAGCCAATGGAGACAAACATATTCTGACTCACGTGTGAAGCATGCGAAAATGCGTCTTACAGAGAAGGACTTCAAGCGGCACCAGAAAAGAGAGGCAAAAGAATCCCTAACTTAGTTTTTTCGGTTAATGGACTTCCAAAAATTTAGGTTTTAATTGCACTGATGAAACAAAAGTTGTCGAAATGCGCATATGCAGAAAATAAATTAACAGCAACTTCGGTATTTTGTTATTTAGAAGTAGGATGTTTGTCACAAAAAATTCGAAGACTCGACGACTTGAAGGGACCTTAAGAATAAACACACTGTTGAACATCAATATGTACGATAAACCATTTTAGTAGTTAGAGATTAACGTCCAGTGGGCAATATTTCAGCTATATCAGGACGAGAACAAGTTCATCAAGTAAACGGAGAAATAAATTACGGTGGAAAGGATAACCGGGGCAACTAGTGTCGACTGCCAAAGGTGAGAAATGGGTAGGGGCAGGAAATTTAGCCTTCTATATGTAAACCAGGGTCGCGCTCCTTTCTCTGTGCAGTACATGTTCTAGACAGACTGCTCGGAACTGGCCAATGGAATGAAAAATGGACAGGAAGTTGTAGTATATTGAAAATTTATTCCTCTATTTTATGGAGAACTACAGGCATGCACTTCAAATGGACTGTGAAATCACTGTTGGAAACAAGCTTCCAATCAGACTTACAATCATTAAATATATGTTTTCTTGATTGTGATCCAATGCATAAACAATTTTGTAGAACGGATTCTTTGCCCGATTTTCATAAAAAAAAAAATGTACTTTTTAAAATAGCTTGGGATTTTTATATTGTCATCATACAAAAACAAACAAATCTTTTACTTCAAAATAAGTATAAAGTATTTTTTCACCAGGTAATATACATTCAACCAGACTGAACATGAGCTCTGAAAGAGCTTGTATACCGACTTGACTTGGTCTATGGATTTTCTTTTTTCCGCATGTATTTTCTAAATACACAGCGGTTTGATTTAACCCCTAGCAGCCAGGATAATGGGTTAATACTATGAGCATATTTTTTGCAAATGATGAATAAAACTCGATTTAGAGTATAACATACTTGTTACTTTTTTGGCTGGACTTGGTTCCCTCATCAATGTCAAATTGTCACGAAAAATTTAACTACTATCTGGAGCTTCTAATTTCTGAAAATAAGCGGTATATATTCTAGGATGAAGGGTAGGGAGACATATTTTGAATAAATTGGTGATTATGCATATTATTTCCATTCAGTATCACTCAGTTAAAGTAGAGACATAGTCTGTATGTCTGTATTTAAAGAAATTTGACTGCATTATAAGATTTATTTCTAAATAAAACATCCCCTAAAAACTGTGAGCAAAGCTCACTGATATAAACCCTCCGCTCCTCATTTAAACCAGAAGTGAAATTCAACAACAACAAAAAATAAGTCAATTCAAATTTTTAAATAGTTGGTGCACAATGGCATTATCTACTGCACATCCTGTGAAAATTTCAATGAATTTTACCGAGTGGTCTAGGAGGAGTTGTCGCCACAAAGTATCTGCCCCTATTGCAGACGGAATAACTTACGGACAGACGGACGAACTGACACCATGATCACTATATACCGTCCGCTAAAGCGGGGGTTCAAGAAATAAAGACTCTTCAAGATGAAGAACAACAATAAAAGCCTTATTCCATCGCTTGTTTTTCCCACATATTTATGGATATTTTGTCTCATTTGCTTTTTCTCCATATACAATTATTTTTGTATAAATTCTTTTTCTAAAGAACAGACATCATTTTAGAAGTATTTCCTGTTAATGATCGACTTATTGTCACATGCTTATTTAAAATGAGTAAGATGACAGATGACAGATAAATATTTAGAGTATGCAATTTACCAACCAACAGATTTTCAAATTGTTTTTTTATTGGAAATAGAACACAGCAAGGTTTAAATGCGCTCTGTGTATGTGGGAAAGATTGATTGATTGTTGTTTAACGCCATCTTCAGCAATGTTTCAGCTATATCGTTGCGTGAACTGTTATGTGGAAAAGAAAATTTTCTCGATTTTTGTTTTTGTTTCAGTGTTTGTTTTGTTTTTGTTTTTGTTTTTTTTTTTTTTTTCATAATAATTATTATTAATGTTTACATATTTAGTATAATAAGAGACATAAAACATTTATATGTCTCTAATATACCAGATGGGGTCTTTATTTCGCCAAAAACAGTAACCTTCAATATGTAATCCGCAATCAAAATACCCGAGGGAATTATACCCTACTGGATAAACCGCAATTATATTACTCCTTGTTAGTAGAAATCAAAATTATCATATAAAGATAGAGGGATTAATTCACGCTCACATTGTATTATACTAACAAGGAAAATCAGAGGACCGCAGGTGGGTACAGATCTATCCCTGGCATTTTAGACCCCCCTTTTTTTCATTTATATGTGTAGTGCCCCAAGGATTTATACAGTGTGCATTGAGCAAAATTTAAAGCCATTCATACAGTAAATTAAATACTGCAATAAGAAGGAGTTCTGGCCATTTTCATTTAATTTACAAACCCACTGACATACAAAATGTCACACTATTCCTATACCCATTAAAAACTGCAAAAACAGACCTATTTCAGCGGCAGGGGTGTTTATATACCTCTGTATAGGAAATACCCTCCCCTCTACGAGGAAAATATACTAGATACATTTTCTTGATCGAATCCATCGAAAATTACTTTAAAATATAGGAAATCATGCAAAGAAAAAATATCTTTTAATCGTTCAAATTCCACTTGAAATATCAATACCGAAAGATAAATTTCACAAAATGCGTTTTGTTTATCCTTTCACACTTCAAAAGGACGCCATCTTGAACCTGTTTCCCGAGAACAGACAGAACTGTTCTAGAACAGTGCTCAATGGCGCTCCTTTGCTGTCCTGGATATGCTGGATGTACTGCACAGTGAAAGGAGCGCCACCCAGACTTTTTTTTTGTTTTAGCTAGGATTTTGAGACCATTAGTCACTTTTGCGTATCAAATTCTCGGGCCAATGTGTACTATGCAGATAATAATCAATATGATATAATAATTTGATTATTAATTTTTGTTTTTATTTTGCTTGCATTTAATTTTGCATACTAGAGTAACAAATTGATATTCATTTTATGTGTTCATTTTTATCATCCAGTACTGTTATCTTTTTAATTTCTCTGTACTCTATTTAGAGTGTCAGGAAGGGTAATAGCATGTGTAAGAGGTTGATGTTGATTCCGTACCATCACAAATTTACTGTTATGATTGCCAATTTAAAGCATTCTATCAGTTTAAAACTTATTTCAAGCTTCTATATATTTGTATTAAAAATTATTTTTCAAAATACCAATCAAATGTTGTTTTTAAACACCTTTAAGATTAAATAGTGGTGCAATATTAATTTTGTGTGATCTTGATTGAAGCAAATATCAACATTGTAAAATTCTACAAAATAACCTCATGGCAATTCAAAGACAATTTTTAACGGGAAATAACCCACTATCAAAAAACGTGGTCTGTAAAAATATTCAGTGTTTTCAATGGGAAATGGTGAATAAAAGGATATGAAAAGTATGACCTGTTTATTATAAATTTTGCTGAAAGAAAATGTTCAATACAATAATAATTTTAAACAACTGATGGTTAATTGCCACACAGGGAAGCAAGTTATCTCTGACTGACCGGTAATTAGCGATAACAAGCCCGGGAACACAGGTAAACAAATCACCGATGGCGTTTGATTTTAACTGAACTAAGGTGTAATTAAAGTGTCAGTTTGGACAATTAGATTACAGTAACAAAGATTATGAGCATAATATTTTCATATTTGGCGATTTTCAAAATCCCAAGTGACGAATTGCAGTTTGAAAAAATTCGAAAAATGGCGAAAGTGACGAGTGCTAGCTAAATCACTGCCAGTACATCTGCTCTCTTTACAGAAATAAAGAAGGGGTCTTTACCCTGCATTGAGCGGGGTGTTTCACCGCCAGGTTTTCTGTATTATGACCTGACTACCCGCACAGACGGGGCATTCCACTATCCACCATCTGGGAACGCACCTGGCAGCTCTAGCCGGAGCCCCTGAAAACCGATTCAGGTGCTGGGACTATATGTACGAGATGCTTTTGGAAAGAAGTTTGGACACAGAAAAAGAGCTGCCACAGAAAAAAATATCATGTAAAAATCATAAATAAATAAAAATCAATCACACATATAGTTTATTATTACATTATCCTTGTCCTTTTTTTTCGTTAAGGGATAACAGGAATCATCTACTATGACTGAAAATTACAATGAATACAATCTGCCAAGGAACTACATTTACGATAATACGTCCCCCAGTGAGTCTGCTCTTGTACGAGATATATAGACAAGGTCTATACTGAATGGGGAGTAGCGTTTCCCTATAAAGTTTGCCTAAAATGTTTCTTCGTGAGACTTTCTGAATTATGACTCGAATACCCTGCAAAACCGGGGCATTCCTCTATTCACCACCTCAGGACGCATCCGGCTGCTTTGACGCCAGAGCCTCTTTAAACCGGTTCAGGTGCAGGGTCTAAGAAAAAAATGGAATTGAGGATGTTTGAAAGATACAGAGAAGAAAACAACCCTTACATTATAAACAAGAAATGGATGTCGATACGACATCAAACCGGGTTTTCCTTCACTATAAGAATGGACAAATAGGTACTTGTGTGAAAAGCTGTTTAACTTATACCTCCTCTTATTATTGGCAGTGTATGCCGTCACTCTTTAAAATCACTGAAACGGTATACTTTACTTAAAAGTCAAATAAAAGACACATGGTCAAAACACCTACAAATTTCAAAGTTCAAAGGGGCATAACTCCTGGAAAAATTGCACAATGAAAAATCCCCGACAATTTGCACATCTACATATGATGTCCTTGCTACATACAAAGTTTCATGAAATTCTGTTGAACGGTTACAGAGGAGTTGTGCTTACTAGCATATGGTAAAAAAATCTGTAAATTTCTAAGTTCAAAGGGGCATAACTCCTGGAAAATTGCACGATAAAAAATCCCCGACAATATGCACATCTACATATGATGTCCTTGCTACATACTAAGTTTCATGAAATTCTGTTGAACGGTTACAGAGGAGTTGCGCTTACGAGCATATGGTCAAAACACCTGTATATTTCTAAGTTCAAAGGGTCATAACTCCTGGAAAAGTTGCACGATGAAAATCCCCGACAATAAGCACGTCTACATATGATGTCCTTGCTACATACAAAGTTTCATGAAATTCTGTTGAACAGTTACAGAGGAGTTGCGCTTACAAGATCTGGCAGCCGCCCGCCCGACCGCCCGCCCGCCCAACCGCCGTACATCAGCATTTCAATAACCGGATTTCTGAACTGAACGGGAGAACCCGGTTAATAAAACTACATGCTATTTGGAATAAATTGTACACGACTTCCTTCACTTTGCGCATGAACTACGTAAAGGGAAAACTTGGTGGATCGATTGGTTAGTTTTACGTCCAGTGAGTAATATTATTTCAACCTTATCAGGAAGGGAACATGTTTACCAATTCAAAAGTACAATGTATTACAAATTGTATATTGTAAAAGAAGAAAGAAATTAAGGCGGAAGGAAAACAGGAGCGACGTATTTTGTTTGGCACAAATTGGTAGGGGCAGGAAAGTTAGCCTTCCATAACACCCCAGAAGGCTGCCCTCCATGAAGCGTAACAATTCTCCACACAATTCGTCCACAATAGTTCAGATTTATTGCACAAGCACCCCGCACAGACACGAGCCCGGCAGTTCAGTAGACGGGGCCCCTGAAAACCGATTCAGGGGCCCGGATGAAAGACTTGAATACCTTGATGTATTTAAATTCCTTAAATTGTATTTGAAAAAATAGACTTGGAAAACTGCAAAATTTCATTCTTAATATTCCGATCCCCCATTTAGTAATAAAGGACTATGCGAGCGCAGCATAATACGACCACAGCATGCCGACCACTGAAATTTGAACAGATGTATCTTAAAAGTGAATGTGGACACAATCAAGAGCTTGACACAGTAAGAAAATGGACTCAATATGGAGCTTGACATACAAATGTACCAAAAAGCTGGACTAGGGAACATAAAAATTAGCCATTTTGATCCCAGAAAGCTCGGAAACTGTAAGGATTATGCTAAATCTGTTGACAAACTACTGACATCTTGCATCAAATTGAATCCAGAAAGGCAAAATTGAGCCAAGGACAGAGCTATGCATGAGGGAGATACTCCTTAGTTTTTAGGTGGCTCACTCATCGCGTTTTTGAATTTGTGTCAGATTTTGGAACTCCTCTGGTTTTCCCCAGTTCAATGGCTAAGAGAATTTTGCACACAGACCCCACTTTTTATTTCAAGAAATCCTTGATATAAACATAATCAGGAGTGAGCCTCTTTAAACAAAAATTTTGTAAAATTTCGATTTTGCATGTTGTTTTTTTTTCCGAAAGCAGAGACATCGGTCTAGTGGTAGTAAATAACAAATTACCGAAGTTACTGTTAATTAATTTTCTGCATATGCGCATTTTCACAACTTATGTCTCATCAGTGCAGATGAAACCGAAACATTTGGAAAGTCCATTAACCGAATAAAGGGCTACGCCGAGCGCAGCATGTCGACCACTGAAATCTGAATAAGTGTCATAAAAAGTGAATGTGGAAACAGTTGAGAGTTTGACACAGTAATTAGATGTAATTAGCTGGACAAAAACTAGGTACATAAAATTAGCCCCTTTGATCTCTGCAAGCAAGGAAACTGTAAGAGTTATGCTTAAGCTATTGACATACTTTTGACAGCTTACATCAAGATGAATCAACAGAAAAAAATCTCATCGAAATCAGATTCAAAATAACAATTTAACAAATTTCTTTAAAAATTGCAATTTCGGCCCCTTTGACCTCTTTAAGTCCAGTAACGGTATTAGATTGATTGATTGATGCTTTACGCCAACTTTAGCAATATTTCAGCTATATTTAGCGAGAACTGTTAAGAATATTGAACAAATATGATGAATAAATAAAATATTAATATAAAACCATTATAGCTTAATACAAGTAAAACAAAAGTGTAAAATATAAAAAAAAACTTAATAGGAGAAATGTCTGTTTAACTATTACAACATTAGAATTTAACTAAATAAATTGATTGCTTAAAAAAAATTGAACGATTTTTTCGCCAGCGACATTTGTAAGTAGGTCTTTAAGACAATAACAGATAAAAGATACGCGAAATCTGTTGGTATAACTCAGAAAGCTTACAACATGAGAAATCTAAGGAAAAAATCCCATCGAAATCCGATGAAAAATAAAAAGTTTAGGTAATCTGTGTATTTGCAATTTTGGCCACGTTTAGACCCTTTTAGCTCAAAAAGGAATAAATTAAAGTTATCAGAAATCAAATAATTATGCAGAATCCAAATTAACAGCAACTTCAGTATTATGTTAATGTAAACTCAGCGCTATGCTAATTGTTCATAAAGAATCATTTGAAGAAAAAAAATGCACCATAATGGGACTAGAAATACGAAAATAAAATTTTTGGGATTCCCTTTTGGGCCCATATATCTCTCGGTACATACGACGTGAAATCAATTGCGGTCGTATAAAAACATGTAAAAGCTTGTAGAGAACAAATAACCAAAATGATCTAAATAGAAAAGCGAAAATTTAGCTAAGGAAAGAGCTATGCATTAGCGAAATACTCCGATACATAGTAAAATTCTACAGCCAAATATGAGGCAACACCCAATTTTGCATTTTTGGTGCCTTTTTTTAAAAACGAAAAACGGGCAGGGATACACTCTCTAGAACCAATTCCAGCCTTTCTCCTGTGCCAAGAAACATTTTGATAAAATTTCATAAGGACTGATCAACAGGATCTGAAGTTATTGACCAAAAACAAAATGTCTACAGACAAAACCGACGACGACAGCGCCATACCATTATACCACCTCAAGTCGTGTTTTTTTTGTTTTTTTGTTTTTGTTTGTTTTTTTTGTTTGTTTGTTTTTTGTTTTTTTTTGTTGTTGTTTTTTTTTTGCGGTCGTATAAAAAAGGAGCTACTGCCAAAGAAGATCTCTTTCACCATATTCTAAACGTCTCCTAAACAATTTGCTAAATATCTTATCTGGGAAAGCAGGTGAAAAACTTACCTTGCCGACAGTCGAAAAACTCATTAAAACTCATTCCAAACTTTTATGACAAGAAATTTACAACAATATTTATTTATCATTCTGGATCAAATTAAAGGAAATTTACAAAGCGTTGGAAAACCAGATTTACTGGTTGAAAACTTTCAATGATTTCAATATAGAAAAAAAGCGAATGAAAAAAATGACTTTAAAAAATGACTGTATAAACTTCAATAGTAAATACAAACAGTAATGATTGATTGGTTGTTGCTTAACGCCATTTTTAGCAATATTTCAGCAATATCGTGGCGTGAACTGTTGATACTATAGTAATAAATATATAGTTAGAAGGGTCACTTAAAACATATTGCTATGTACAGATATGTAAGATTTATAAAAGATCAAATTATATACACAAATGTAATAACAATTTAAAGTAAATAGATCAAATCTCATGAAATTTAAAGATTGGATAATACACTTAAATTTTACTACACAAATTAACAGTTTTTTTAAAAATTGAATAATTTTGTCGCCAGCGACGTTTGTAAATAATTCTTCAAGATAATCAGCTGTATAAAATGCGCGACGTGTGTCGGCAACATCGACACAATCGAAGTTAAACATGTTGTATTGTGGAAGCACAATTACAAGGAATACACTCAGGTCGCTGTATTAGAGGAACTAGCGAGTTTACCAACTTCTGATTGCATTCCGTGCAATTTTCTTATTTATTTGCAAGTCCCATCTGTCTTGCCATATCTTTTGAATGTATTCACTAATTAAATGCTTCATGTCAGTGTACGGCACTGGACAATCCGCCACCTCATCATCTAATGCATCCTTTGCCACCTGGTCAACAACTGTGTTTCCATACATTCCTACACGACTAGGGATCCAAATACAGTGAAACCTGTCTAATCCGACACCTGAGTATTCCAACATCCTGTCAAATCCGACATTATTTATTGGTCCCAAAGATAGCTTTTCAATGTTTTTTCAACCTGAGTATTCCGACAACCTGTGTAATCCGACACATTTTTATGGTCCCACTGTGTGTCGGATTAGACAGGTTCCACTGTATAAATGACTTCTTTGCCTATAGCAACAAGTGACTTGAAAAACCCAACGACCTTCAGAATAACTGGGCGTTTTGTCTTTCAGTAATGAACGTGACTGACAAACAAACTGGCGTTAAATTATTTCACACAAAAGAGAAATTGTTTAAATAAACATGTAAGCTGTCTTTTGAATTCTCAATGAAGATTTGGTCAGAGTTCAAAACAAACGAGTCAGTATAAGAATATATGTTGTGCAATGACCACAAATTAACAATTAAAAAGTAAAGAACTGTTGTGGAGTTGCTCTCCACGTCCCGTAAGTCCGGGAGGTTCTCCATTGTTGGAGTGGTTTAATGGAGCCATGTAAGAAGACCCCCAACGAGGAGATGCTGGCACGCATGGGTGAACTGGTACCTGTAGCTGTCTCTTGCAGCAATAGTACCCAGAGGGAACGGACGTGATTGTTAGAAGTCAGTGTAGATTCCTAATAGGACAGGTAATATATACTTTGAAGTGTAGTATAGTTTAGGTCCTGTCAGTCCATACGTCGTGGCGAGCGGACACATCACTTGGTACCCGTCGTCGGTCCCCTGAGTTACACTTCAGTGGTAGTGCGTGTTCCAGGAAAAATCCACAGGGTCGCCATTTTGGCTGTTAGGAATCGGACCGGATGCAGTCAAGCGTGACTTGCACAACGTGTTTTGTGACCTTGTGACTTCGGGTCGGATTGTCAATTTCACTGTCTTTGTTTACGTGTTTACGTGGTTGAAATTTCACGCAGTTCGTGCTTGAAACGGAGTATTACACGTGTTGTAAAGTTTTTATATCTTCGAGCCAGTTCATTTTTGATTAGTTTCGTGCCTCACGTGACGTGATCAATAACCGGAAGTGATTTCCGTGATTTGTTTACCAGGGAATACACAACTGGTGTGTATGTAAACAGTGTATTGATTATTAAAGCTTGTTAATAACTGGTGTTTAGCTTTAATTTAATTGAACTGAGCTGATTATTTAAATTAATAAAGTGATTATTGAAGATAATTGACAATATTTTAGTCTGTT
>MJUU01049707.1:0-30938 GCA_002080025.1 Modiolus philippinarum
CGATTATTGATCAGTGTCACAGGGGCGATTTATGGAGATTTGAATTATGGATATCAATAATTCGAATTATGGAGATTTGAATTATAGATATCAATAAATCGAATTATGGAGATTTGAATTATAAATATCAATAAATCGAATTATGGATATTTGAATAATAGATATTTAAAAATGAATTATAGATATCTATAATTAGTGTCGAATTATAGATTTCAATAATTGAATTACAGATCTTAAAAATGAATTATAGATATTAATAATTCGCACTATTTGTTAATATCTATAAATGATTTATTGATATTTAAAAGTGATTTATAGATATCTATAAATCATTTATTAATATCTATAATTCATTTATAGATATCAATAAATAGGGAATAAATTCCACAACGGCTTTCCATATAAACGACGATAGAAAAAATATATCACAGGCTCACATGTGAGTCTGTATCGCTCAACTGGTTCACATTGGTCTAATATTTATAATTGTATCAGGATGCTGAAACAAAAGTCTCCCAAACGAACTTCCAAATCTGACTAATTGAACACAATTTTGAAACTGCATTTCAGGCCAAGTTTGGTTACAATTGTCCCAGCAATTTGAGAGAAGAGATTTTTGAAATCGTTTACGGACGGACGATGGACGCAAAGTGATAGCCTTTTAGGCCAGGATAGAAATTAAGAGGAAACTAAAATTTATTTACCTTTGTTTTAACAATAAGCATATCTTTGCAGTATCAACTGTCACGTGAGAAACGACATTTCTATACTCTCGATAGTTTAATTTTCAAATATTTCAAACGCTCGGCAAGCCTCGTGTTTGAAAATTAGAAAATCTAACTATCTCTAGTGTATAAATGTCATTTCTCATTCGATGCTGTTGTGGATTCTATATTTCTCTATCAAAATTTTAACCCCTTAAAATACGCGGGCTTTTTTGTGTATTGCACTTGGTGGATGTCTTTTATACTGAATTTGGTCTCCTTTTTGGTGATGAGTACTTTTCTAATTAATCTTTGATTATGGCTTTCCAGAATATTTGACTCTAATGCTGCTGATGAGAGATTACTCTTTAAAACACGTGCACACCATTACAAAATTTACTGTTTATTATGCAACTTGAGTTTTTGAATTTCTGCAATATATTTCCTGAGAATTTGTCTCGTATGCATTTACTCTACCGGAGAGAAAATGACAAAGGTGGGTCAAGGTGTGCTCGC
Organism: Modiolus philippinarum; assembly: GCA_002080025.1. Classification (NCBI taxonomy): domain Eukaryota; kingdom Metazoa; phylum Mollusca; class Bivalvia; order Mytilida; family Modiolidae; genus Modiolus; species Modiolus philippinarum. Next base: position 1,221 of record MJUU01049707.1, read on the forward strand.
CGCTACTCTGAAACAAGTTGACTAAATATAATTCTTCTAACACTGAATGTCAAGGAACAAACGCAATAATAGTCACAATACTTTGACTGTTCCTTTTTGCATCTTCTACAGGATTGAATCTCCGTTATCTATACATCTATATTTCCCCTGTACTACACCATTTACCGACATATGCAGCTTACTATGAAGGACCTGGACATGATGAAGAACGTATAAGGTTTAATTTTACCAACACAAGAGGACGTTATGTGAAACTTGTGACCAGACAATTCAGTGATTTTCACTTGGCAGAAGTCATGGTTTTTGCAGAACGTGAGTATAAGTAATTGGATATGGAATATATTTTGTTTTTGATACGTTCTTTATCACGACCCCCCGTTAGGGTGAGCTTGATACGTTAAGTTTCCAGTTAGGCCTACATAAAGTTTGAAAAATAACATAATGTAAAAGTACATTGAAACATTCAGAATCGGAATTTGAGTTGACATTTTTGGGCGAATTGTTTTTCATTCATTTTAAGTTCATTTTTTAGCCTGGAACTTGATAAAGAATGATGGATATCCAGAAGACATTAGGGGGCGACATTTTGTGAGTAGCAATGGTAGTGATTGGATATTTGGAGACTATTTTCGCCCTGTTCACGGTTCAGTGATGCGAAGAGGTTTTGAGTATTCATCTGAATTCTTTGCAGATTAGTAAGTTGCATTTGATATTTAAAAAAAGACATCATATTTTATGAGTAAATATTAGTTCATAGTAGAAAAAATACAAAAAAAATCGATGTTGCATAAAAAACAGTAAATTTCGTACAGAAAATAAATAAAAGAAAATTAAAAATTTTACTTTTCAAAAACTACATGATTATTTCCATATTAACAGAGAACTATTCTTAATCTAAGTCTTCTAAGAGAAGCTATGTCATGATTGACAGATCATGGAGAAATAAGACGAAATCGGGCAATCGAAATTTACAACTTCAACAACAAAATTTGAATAACTTTAAAAGGAGGATGCTAGCGTATGGATAATATCGAGTCGCGGCAGTGAATTTTTAGCTAAATTGTTTTAATTTCTACAAGTTAAATAGTTAATTTTTCAATCAGTCATATTTAAAACATCAGAATCGCTAAAACCGATTTTCTTCCACTTTGACAACCGGTTTAACCCATCCATTTCTTTTGAAATGATTGTACCACGTCAGGTTCATTGCGGTTGATTATTTTTCCGAGGGTTTCCACCTGCTTTGTCTTTTTGTCTCATGGACTTAACCCTTTCCTTCAAGAAAAGGATTCTAACAGGGCATTTTTGCAAAAGTAAATGGGACCAATGTTTAGAAAGCTGCAGAATTATTGCCTTGCAAGTCAGAGTCTTGGCACTTGGCACAGTTGGACACTTGTCAGTGGTCTTTGGAAAACAGGTTCCAAAACCCTGGTACTGGTTGCCATGGAGACAGCAGGGGACCTCAAAATCGTTAAAAAACTCATTTTTTGCATTTTTTCCCTTCGAAACATACTTTAAAAATTTTTTAAAAATAAAATGTTACTTGCACATGCCTAAGCAAGTTTAACTTCAAAATATATGTGTTGAGGAATAGCTAGCACTATTTCATGATGCAGATATATCTTTTTGGTCCATAATCACGCGCGAAAAACACTCAGTTTTTGCTCAAGTTATATTCTGTTCAATAAACTCATATTCTCATCCTCATTCTCATACAACACCCTCCTATAGCCCTTAAAGGGGGACCTAGAGGCGTCGAAAGGCGTTGTTCTGAAGGAAAGGGTTAACAGGGAAACAGGAAAAAATAATAAAAGTTGTCAAAAAGCCAAAAATCATGACAAAACTAATAGTTTTGAAGTACTATCACCAAAAATGGTCATTTTCCCAATTTTATTGAATTTCATTTTTTCCCCATTAATGGACAATACTGTTCGGTTAATTTTGTTATTACCCCCATTTGTATGTAGAATTTTATCGAAATCTGGAAACATTGCTATTTACATACCTATTACCTATTTACATACCTATTACCTTAAAGGCAACTTTTTGTAAGACGTGTATGACGTCATTATTAGTTTACTATTCAGCTATTTTTATAACTATTTCCTGATGTTGGTTTTTAAATCTATTTTTTTTAAATCTTCTTGTAGAATTTAGAACGCGTATGCACGTTTTAGGAACTGTAAGCAAATGTGAAGCAAAACAACTTAATTTGACGGCTTGCCTAAATATTCCGTGTTCGGTTTCGTGTTCTCGATACTGTCGTACGTTTTACAGATTTTCCTTACTGATCTTTCCCTCTAATTACTTCGGACATTTGTTGTCACTTTTATTTTAAAAAAAATCAAAGTGGAATTAAGACAATATTCTTAGCGCTATTAGGAATCATATGCTAAACTTATCCTATACCTGCGAAATAAATTCGGTGACCCCTTACGAATAAATCTACTGTTTTGTGCATAACATTCTTTATCACTTTTTTTTATTATTTCAGTTTTATAAACAATGTATCGACTGAAGCGACAGACCATATACTATATGAATGTAGAAAATATGAAGTGTACGACCAACACACCATCTTTCTTTGGGGTTTTCAAAGTATGTGTAACACTATCATGAAAGTGCGAAAGGGAAAAACGGTTGACTTGCGATATTGACTTGTGTGTTCCAGATGTATTATGGGAAAATAAACAATATGTGGCATTTAGGTTAAAAATACAATTTTTTAAACAGAAATTAGTATTTGACGTTGAAATATATAAGTCATGAGCATTATTATGATTACAAAATACCTTTATATTAGAATAATTTAAAATTTGACATATTTTAAAGGCATTTTACCTACTTATGATTTTAGGTAATAATTTCATTATTAAAACATCTGTTCTTTTTACAAAACATGTCTTTCGCATTCAGCAACCTAGGTACATCGTTTTCAAGCCACATCATATCGTTACAGCTGAAAATTCCAGTAAATGCGACAGGGTTCTGTCTTGAGAGCGAAAGTTTACTTGCACGAGGGCTACAGTTTTCTTGCATGAAAACCCAAGAGGAGCGATAGTTTACTATGATGAATTTTAATAATAGTGCGATCGGACATAAAACTTCATATTTCGTTTGCTAATCACCACCAAACGGCTACTTTGATATTCGATTTGTGAAAAGAGTACAATAATGTAAATAAATGCTCAATATTGTGCAAACAAAGAGCTTACTGAATGATTGTTGCTTAAAATGTAATTTATATGCTATAGTTATACCCCCGCTTTGTAAAAGCGGAGGGTATATAGTGATGGTGGTGTCCGTCCGTCTGTCCGTCCGTCCGTCATTCCGTCCGTCCGTTACACTTTTACTGTCAAAGTTTTCTCGGCTTCTACAGGAGGAAATGATTTGATATTTAGCATTGGGCTTTCAAATGATGAGTTGTACAGTGTCAGACATTTTCATGTTTGTGGCGCTACTACTTCCTGTTTGCCGATACATTAATACCACTACTAATGAAAATTTTTCGTCAAAGTTTTCTCTTCTTCCAAAAGTGGAAATGATTTCATATTTGGTCTGGAGCTTCATGATGATGAGTTGTACCGTGTAAGCTATTTTCAGGTTTGTTGCGCTACTACTTCCTGTTTACCGATACATTGGTATGTTGATACTTAGCCTAAATTAAGTTTTTTGAATAACATTAAAAGACGCAGTTGACTTTAAAGATCAGCCTTTTATTTAAACTTCTTATTATATTGGGCATGCGGGGGTATTCATTTGTGGCCAAGTGGACCACAGTACCTCTAGTTTATTTTGTGGTGGGGTAAAGTTGACTCTGGTTTATGCTATAGCTGGTTATTGTATTCCCAAAAATAATCATAATTTACTTGGGTGTTCACAAAACAAATGAAAATGATATCAATAAAAGTAACGGCGTTTTAAATATGGAAAACAAATGCGCATTTTGAAAATATTAAACGATTCCCAATTTTTGCAATGCAGTTCTACGCTTTACAAATGAAACATTTTTATTCTTTGAGTTTTAAAATGATGAACCGGGCTCATTATTACCGCGAACTTATAAAATACTAAGAGGTTACAGTTATTTTGAATACATAAAAAATGTTTACACTCTAAACTGTAAAGTCACATAACATGTCAGTCACATAAGAAAAAGTGAGTGTGGTATTCAAAAGGTATTCAATAATAAGCTAATTGCAATTAAAATTTGCAATTCCTGTTATTGCAAATCTTGTGCAACCATGCAGTTTTGACAGCTACCACATAAGTTTTAATAATTTGAAAAATTTCATGAGACTTGAGAAATTCAAATTAGTTAGGTGATAACGAAATACCGAAGTTACTGTTAATTTTTTTTTCTGCAATTGCGCACCTATGTCTCATCAGTGCAGATCAAACCAAATCATTTGAAAGTCCTTGAACCGAAAAACGTGTAAAAGCTGATAGAGAACAAATAACCAAAAGGATCTAAATAGAAAAGCCAAAATTGACATGTAATACACTTTTACATTACTGTAATTTAAAAAGCATAGAAATTTGATAATCCTATTGGAAAATGTATTTGCCCATGAGATTTTACTATTTTTCAGTATTTCCAATGGGAGTTTGAATTACTAGTATTGCCATGGGAACATTTTTCGCATTGAAGTTAAAGAAATCCCATGGCAGTAGTAAAAGTCCTATAAAAATATTTCAAAGTCCCATGACAAATACAAATGTAGTGAAACACCATAAGAAACTGTATTTTTCCATTGGATTTTGAAATTCCTATGATTTTAAAATTCCCATTTTTCTTTTTAATTGCTGTTGTGTTAAATCATAAGATATAGAGTTAATATATGATTTTGTTCAGCTCTTTGCGATTTATTCAAACTTCTTGGTCATTCTCAAAAATGGTGGCACAAGATTTGCAATCATTGGAATTGCAAATTTAAACTGGAATGAGTTAATATTTAAAATACTTTTGCAAAGTTCTCAATATAATTGGACAGAATAGTAGAGTCAAAATGAAATCTTGGAACTTACATCATGGAAAAGAATATAGCAGTGATACACAAGAAAACTGTCGCACATATGCAAGAAAATTTCGCTTTCAGATATCTGAGTACACGAGTTAACTATAACGATGAAGTTCTTGACCACCTTCGTTTGTTTCAGTATATATCTTTTATCCCTTGGATTTGATTTGTTCAAAATGACTTAAACTGCACAAAATGCTTTCAAGTCTATTATATTTAAGATTTGAAACTGTTGATGGTGTTGTTGTTCATAAAATGGCGTTTAAGTCAAATAAATGACCCGAAGACACTCGAATTGTCGATTTTAATATGTGTGCTGAAACGAAAAAACTAAGATACAGAACGTACGTTTAACAAGAAGTATTAAGAAAATGGGATGCAAAAATCATACCTTGAATTATGTAAAAAATATCGTTTTAATTGAGAAAAAATCCAGATATATCAGACGACAAAAAATTTAGAATGTAAACTTTACTGAGAATGCAAGTCAACCGTTTTTCCCATTCGCACTCTTATGATAGTGTGTAATGTTAGAATACGAAGCATTTTCAGTTATACTGAATATTTTTATGCTTCATAGATATCAATATTTCTACCCAAAATCAGATTTTTAACACATATCAAAACTAATACAATTTAGTTACCAGTTATATTGGAGTGTGGGGCGACGTAACTATTTCTCTTATTCCTCTGTGCATTCGCCCCTTCCGTTCGTTTATTTCGTCAAAGATTCAAGTGTTACATCAATGATTGCAGAAGATGGTTTCCTTAGTTTAATTCAGCATTTCCTCATGACTGATAGTGTCAGGTATAATCTTGAAAAGCTTTCTTTGTGAAATATGACTCGAATATGACGAATCGGAGAAAAAATACACAGAAGAAGACGTGATTAAAATGTAACGAGTTTCTGATCGACAATATATTTGCAAAGTTTGGAGGACTTGCTTTCAACAAACTATCGTTATGCTTATGGGCACAAACCGCATCTCTTCTAACCGATATTTTTCTCCTCTCTCATGATGCTGAATTCATCGACGGGCTTCTTCAAAATTAAGATAAAAAACTAGCCCAATCCTTCAATTTTGGCTTCCACTATACAGATGATATTTTGTCACTAAAAACCCTAGCTTTTGCGATCTATCCAACAGAGCTTCAAATTGAGGATACTAAAGGCGATTCCATATCGGCCTCATTCCTTGATCTTCATCTTGAAATCGACAACAGCGGTAGACCACACATTAGGGAGTATGATGACTTCATTTTTCCAATGGTAAACTGCCATTTTCTTTGTAGCGACACCCCAACAGCGTCGGTATATCGAGTTTACATCTCACAACTCAATTGCTACTCAAAGGTCAGTGGTCGTAACAGTGACTTCTTTTAGAGAGCACGGTCGCTCACAAATAGGCTATATAAATAAGGGTATATTATCCATTACTTGAAGTCATCACTGTGGAAGATTTACGGTCGACTATACGATCTTGTAGACGGCTAAGGGATATTTGTTTCCCAGATGTGAACAGATATTTCCCTTTAAAAGCTTAATATTGTTGTTATCTCTACCCAACACGGCGGCAGATGCTTTTTTCTACTAGTGCACCTGATCTTGCCCATGGTCTTATTAGGTCCATGCTGTTCATCTTTGTATGTGTGTGTGTGTCTCCAGTGTTTTGTTCCGTACTCATGATACGTCTTTGTTTCTTCGTTCAATGTTGCCATTTTCTTGGATTATTCGTTTTAGACTTACGGTTCTGTTCTCACTTACCTTATATTTGCCCGTGACTTACTAAGATCAAGTTCGTGTTGAGACAAGATAACATGAATAGATAATTATAATGTAAATGAATGTGTTTCATGTGATAGGATTGAAGTTTCACCAGCATCTCAGCAGTTTAGATCAAAAGTGGACATACGTTTCATAAATTAATAATTAATGATCAGTAGATGGATTTTTTTGTGTAATAGTAGATTTAACAGTCAAAAACTAAATTATCCATACGGTGTTTAGCCTATGTAGAATTGCGAATGCTTATTAAATTAGTTTTGCTTAGTCTTATTTAGTTGTTGAAATCGTTTAAAACGTAAAGTCCTACAGTGGGTAATTCATTGTTACCACAGTAAAACTTAAATGAACAAATAAAGGGATATGGAGTAAATGTACAAGGGATAAAAATCCCTATAAATACATTGTAAGATTAAGCAAATGGATCAACGCTTCATTGTTGTTCTTCATCTTGATGTCCTCATTAAAACCTTCAGACCTATCACATAGCTGCAATGAAATAAGGAACTAGAAGAATTTAAAAACTTTGATATCGAAAAGCTTAGACCTAACTGTAGCCAGGAAGGTAGCAAGGTACAGAAGAGCAAATCTGTTAAACCAAGAGAGCTATTACTGTTATGACAAGGAACAGGATGAAATCGATTCTCTAAGTCCAACTTTGGGTTGATGCATTTCAATGAAGACTTTCTGAAATATATTAATTCTAAAAAACCTATATCAATCAAATCTACTTAGAAAAAGAATTATGACAGTTCATCCGAAGATATTTGGAGTTGTCCGATAATTTTAGGAGATTTCATTGTATATAAAATCAGGTTTAAAATGACAAAGTTTTCTCGATGGCGAACAAGTCCCTACAACAGATTAGTTAATTGGTAATTGGATATTTTAATACAATGAATAATTAAAGTATGATTATTTCCATAATGATGCATAATGTTGCAGATGTATTTATTTGTTTTTTCTCTATTTTTACTAGAATTTAACTTCACATATAATGATTCATTCCCATCTTTGTGTACTCTGTGCAGTGGAGACGTTCAGTATCAGATAAAACTTATAGGTTAGTATATATTATGTAAGACTCTCTGTATGTACTCATTGCGTCGAAAATGTTCAGTATAAGCCCTTATTTAATATACAAGACGCTCTATCAAAAAAATTATTGTTAGGTAAAAATGTCAGCTATCATTGTAACCACTCTGCATATTCCGGATTCTTAATTGATGAGAGAGAAAAAGAGGGAATTAAAAAAGGTTTTTCAATTTTCCCTACTAACTTTGAAGGGGTGGCGTTTTCAGGGGATGCTGTTTTTAGGATAGCATACTAGAGAGAGGTTAGTACTCCTTTTATCTTCTGTCATTATTTATAGACTGAAATTATTTTGTAAATAGATAGAATAAAACTTTTCAATGTGTTGTTGCTTAGGAGAAAAATTATTGTGTTCGTCAAACTTTCCTACAAGAAATTTTTTTTTCACATCCTTTTAAAGAAAGCAGTGGTCAGCTTGATAGGACATTGTCAACAAAATTTTTTAGCGTGTATAAAATATCACTTTTTTATATTTTAAGTATATTGAACAAATTAACTTACTAATTTTCCTTATTTTGTAGATTCATCAGACAAGCTGGAAGGTACAGTATCGGTATTTGTTTTATCAGTTCCTAAAATATTTTTATGTTTTTAGAAACATTCTTTTTATAACATTGGACCCTGTCTTTTGATGGTTATCTTTCATTTTATATAATGCAGTGTGGATGGTGCTTTGGATTTTGTTTTATATTTTGATACTGAACTTTCATAAAAATTATGTTGGCCAAGATGCACAGAAAAAACCTCAGGCAGAATTTTTACCCTGCTAGGTAATGAGTGGGAAATGTAAATGAACATATGAAAGAATGTGATACATTCGGAAAAAATATCTGCAAAGCAAAACAAATTGACCAACTTTTATTGTTGTTCTTCTTTTTGAAGTCAACATGAGGCCTTCAACAGTACATACCTCATTGTAAGTTTAAGACGGTTCCTATCACTTGTTCAGCGGAATTCACTTGCTAAATGCCACACAACGCCACATGCTTTACTTCTTATGTAGCTCATTGAAGCGAGATTTTAAACAAACATAAAATATCAGGCTTAGTACATTTACAAACAATGCCATTCGTTGTCCAACAAAAGCACCAAAAGAGAATACTACATATTGACGACACATTATGTAGCACTTGTCAAAAATTTTATCATTGTAGGACTTGTGGCTTAATTATCATTTTGGAAAATCTTAAAGTCTCATCCATTTTCAGCTCACCTGGCTATGCCAGGGTGAGCTTTTGCCATCAATCTTTTGCAGTTTTTCGTCTGTCTTCCGTTGTCCGTCCGTCCGTCCGTCGTAATCTTTTTTTTTTCAAAAATCTCCTCTTAAACCACTGCTCTGGGTCATCACCAGGGTATGTAGTTTAAAAATTATGTTTGGTTAGTCCGAGGACCAAACAACATGGCCACTGTTACTAAAAATAGAACATAGGGGTAAATTGCTGTTTTTGGCAAATAACTCAAAAACCGTTGCAGATATCAAAAATTTGACAGAATAAAATTGTTCAGAATGACGAGATCTATCTGCCCTGCAATTTTGAAGAAAATCGGAAAACCCGTCTCAGAGTTACAGCCCTTTTTCCGTAAAACTTTCAAAATTTATGCATTTTTTATTTTTTATTTCAAAAACTGTAACAGATAGAGGTGAAGTGTAAATTGCAAAAATGTTCAGCATATTAAGATTTACATACTTTGAAGAAAATCCATCTGCCTGTGTTGTAGTTATTGACTCCTTTTCACCCCCAGAAAATTGTTTTTCAATGCCATATGGTCATGGGTTATTTCCCTGTAAATTCTGTTTTCAAATCTTCTTTGGTTTACTTTTCTCTTTTTAATTTTAGAAAAATTCACTGCCATCACTTTATTAAAAATAATTATTTGTTACATAATCAAGAGCAAAAAATTGTTTTTGTACAAATTTTTACATTTTTTTTTGCAAAAATACTTTCATAATCTTTACTTATTTCACAAATAAATAATAATTGTATATAGATGTATATTGTATCTTTCAACAAATTTCACTTGCCCACCATGCAAACATCTCTCGCAGATAAATATTGAAGTAGCATCTTAACGTCATTGCCTGCATAACTTTATAACTGACCTGCATGGCTACGCCATGGTGATCTTCTAGCCATCACTATGTCAGTGGTCCGTCCATCGTAAACTTTTCATTCAAACATCTACTTCTCTGAAACCGCTGGGCCAATTGGAACCAATCTTGGGCACAATGGTCCTTAGGTAGCCCTTTAAAAAATGTCTGGCAAGTCCGTATCATATACAAGATGGCCGCCAGCAGGGAACGCTGTTTAACATTTGACCCTATGGGAAAGCATTCAAAGATCTTCTTCTCTGAAACCACTGCGCCAATTGGAACCAAACTTGGTCACAATAGTCCCTCGGTAGTCCCCTTTAAAAATTTTGTCCGGCAAGTCTGCACGTCATCCAAGATGGACACCAGCGGGGAACTTTGTCGAAAATTTACAATATTGCAAAAATCTGGGCCAATTGGAACCACACTTAGTAACAATGGTCCTTGAATTGAATTAAACCTATTTTATTGCAAATAAAGCAAAGGGATAGGGCACAAGTTATAACAACATTATTTAAAGCCCTCTCCCTATGTGGTCCTTATTGGGCCCTTTTAAAAATGTCTTCAGCAAGTCCACATCATATCCAAGATGGCCGCCATGAGGGAACGTGCTTTTAACATTTCACCCTATAGGGAAACATATTCAAAGATCTTCTCCTCTGAAAGTACATGGCCAATTTGAATCATACTTAGTCACAATGGTCCTTACTTGGTCCCCTTCATAAAATGTGTCTTGCATGTCCGCATAGCATCCAAGATGGCAGTCAGCGGGGAACATTGTTTAACCTTGGACCCAATGTTTAACCTTGGACCTCATGGGAAATGATTCAAAGATCTCCACTGAAAATACTATGCCAATTGGAACCAAAGTGAGGCACAACGATCCTTACATGGTCTTCTTCAAGAAAGGTGACAGTCGGTCTACGCCCCATCAAAAAAAGCTGCCATGGAGAACATAGTTTAATTTTGGATCATATAACATCAGCAAACTTCAAAATGAGACCCTTAAACAGTCAATAAAAAGATTTGAAAATGAGAACCTTAAACGTTGTGATTATTTTGACTTATTGTGTTAGCCATGGCCCAGGTGAGCGATACCTCACCTGAGAGAATCTTGTTTCAAATACATTCTCTAAACTTTTGATTTTTCTACACTCTATAACAAGCTTCCTCATGATAAATTAAAATCACGAATCAAAGGTAGCATTCAAATAGCCAAAAAGCCTTTGTCGATTAAAAAAGAAGTTGTTTTATTAGGTTATAAATCGACATTAAATAAAAAAACAAACAAAACAAAAAATTTAAAAGGAAAACAATGCTAACATGAAAAAACAGGTGGGCAGTATGCTTGATTAAAATGTTGGAGGTTCTATTTATCAACAACGAGTTCATATATCGATGGGCACGCATTTTAATGCTGTCTTGCAGACTTGTTTTTTTTTTCTTTTATACGAGACTAAATTTCTTCAGGGGCTCATGAATGATAATTTCCTTCATTAATAACGCATCTTTTGCTGGATGGATCCCATTAAAAAGTTCTTTAATAGATATCAGTTCCTTGTGCTAAAATTTAAAGTTTCGGTCCGAACTGCGATTTTAGATTGTTTCTTAATACTGGGGTGATCATTTCTTTTTTACTGTCTACGACCATTCAATATCAATTGATGTTGAGTTGTTACAGGACACTACCGCAATGGGAGGGGATATTTGGCGCCCAGTAAAACCGGTTTAACCAACCATTTCTTTTGAATTGCCTGTACCAAATAAGGACCATTGCAGTTGACAGTTTTTAATCAAGCAATAATTTAAGAACTATTTTACATGTCCAAATCTTTTGTGTGCAACTTTCTTTAGATATGATAAGATAATTGTAACGATGTTTAAATGTGCTTATTATACGCCATTCTTTTGTTTTATCAAAAATTTAAAGACCCTGGCAGAGATCTTCACAAAAATATGCTGAGACTTGCTCACCCAGCACAGGCCAAAATTGTAACAGATGAGTATCCTGGTGCGCAATTCTACTTTATGCTCTTTTTAACGAATAGTCCAGAACGTTATGAACTTATTTTGATTATCTATATGTGATCATTGTAAGAGATGTATCCAGATAAGTGATTACGGTCTCCGATATTCTAATAAAAAGTATATTTTAGATTTTTTTAATTTGATTTGAATAATTAGTGTATCAAAACAACTTTAGAGAATGTATTACAATGATGCAATGATAAAAAGTAATTGGACCTCTTTTTCATCTTCAGGAAACAACAACGTGTCCGTGCCTGATATAAAGGAACCAAAAACACTTACCCATTGTTTTTATGATCACAGTATCAGCCAAGGATGCAGTATCCTGAAGGAAAGTTCACTTGCAATACTTGTTCTCATTTTACTGTCTACCAAACACTGTTACATTGACTGATCCAACACCACAAGAGACATCAACAGCTTAAAACGCAACTTATAACGTCATGGATAGTAAATCAGTGTTACTAAATAAGACGTGTTTACTATATGAATGATGCAATATCACATTACTATGTGTACACAAAATCTAGTCAGTGTTGCCACCTGTCTCATGCCATATACCAAAATAATCTCAAATATGAAGACAATAGAACTCAAACTGCTTTACATTTCTCCGCTACATGTTTGCTGCTGTTTACGTTTGTCTTTTGGGAGTTTTTTTATTTGTGTGTGTTTTTTTTTGCAGTTCCTTGGTACATTGTGGCATGTGACTGTGTTTTTCTGCTATTGTAGGTTTTCTTTTATTTTATTCTATTTTGTTGTGTTTTTGTTACTTTTTATGATACAAGATTTTGTATAAGCTATTACAAATATTCCTCTGTATATTTTTCAGTACTTTTTTGTTAACATATCATAAAGTAAACATCCTTTCGTAAATATCAGATTTACATTATACTGTTCCGGTTTGACTAATATATTTTAATTCACCTGACTGTAACACTGGGGGAAGAGGGTCGCAATTTTTTGGCATTATGTTATCAGTTCGTTCAATGTCTGTCATAAACTTAAGTTTTCATTCCATATGAATTCATATGATCAATTGTTGTTATTGATTTTTTCCCCTAGATAGTGGTCTGCGGAAAACAAGTTTATAATACTGTACCCTTTTAAAAAGGTATATTCAAAGATCTCCATTTTCAACCAAATTTAACCAAAATGATCCTAAAATGGTTATCCTTAAAAATGGTGTCAAGTAATTCAGTAAATACTCCTTACTTGACAACACTTCAAAAGTATATCCTTCGGGTATGCACTTCTGTTTATTAAAGACGTCTGCCAATAGACCACTTCCTTTCTTCTTTTTATGAATGAATTGCGCCTGTTGACCTGAGGTCAATCGGCGCAAAATGCGTCACTTAAATTTGTGACGTTGGAAGATCTATATTATGACGTCAGAATTTTCAGGGAAAATTCACCTACTGGAAATTCATCTATTACGAACACATGTAAACACAATCAAATATCTCGTTGGAACTATAAAAAAGGGATATAGAAACTTTTATATTTTTCTCAGGTCCCGACCCAACTTTTTTAAAAACCCTAGGAATTTTATATATTTTCCGACCTAAGGGGGGGGGGGGGGGGNATAAACTTATCAATTTAAAGAGGTCTGGATCAAAATAGGGTCGGTTGATAACAACGTTGAACTTTTTTTTTATAAGAATCAATAAAAAGTTCTAGGGTCGGCATCTAAAAAATAGGGTCGGTCGGACTACCGTAAACACACATATTTTTTTTTTGGCCTAACTCCGCCAATGGTGGCAATTATTTCAATATGTGTTGAATGTCAAATAATGTGATATATTATCAGAACGGAATATAAATTTATTAGCACATTAGTCTCAATGTTGGTCATCGCAACGTATAGCAGACAAAATTTGGATATGAAATTATAATGTGAAAATAAGTTGCACTCAACGATGAGCAACAGAAACTGCCATAGTCCGACATAAATTAATATATTCAATAAATTTGCCTGTGTAGTTCAACTACTGAATTGTTAATTGAACTAAGATTTTGTCTGCAGTCAAACATACTGTGAAATTATTCATGCTCGAACTGACATGAATCACAAGGATTTATTCGAAAACCCGTTCATTTTCTCAAACACATTCTCTAAAAACATTTGATTTTTCCACACTGTATACCACACTTTCTCATGATAAATTAAAGTATCCTTCAAAAAGCCTTTGCCGATTAAAAAAAATGTTATATTAGGTTATAAATCCACATTTTTTCAAAATTCAATTTAAAAAGAAAAAGTATGCTACGGTGAAAAAGGTATGCAGTTATGCCTGATTTTCTAATTGATAATATATTTGTCACATTTGGAGGTGCTATATATCAACAGCAAGTTGGCATACCAATGGGCACTAATTGTGTACATCTACTCGCAGACTTGTTTTTATATTCTTACGAGACTGAATTTCTTCAGAGACTCGTAAAAGATCATAAAAAAAATGCTAGATCTTTCAATCTCACTTATAGATATATTAATGACGTTTTCCCTAACATGGATAGTAATATTCCAGCTTCTCCTGCTTATGGAGTGTATGGTTCACAGCTTATTCGTTACGAGAGAGCAAGCACAAATTATACAGGCTTTCTCATTAGACATAGTTATCTCCGTGACCGCCTTGTATTATTAAGGCTTCAAAAAATTCCTTCTCATACGATAATAAAAAAAAATTCTTCAATAGATATCAGTCCCTTATGGAAAAATTTGAAGTTACGGTCCGAAATCTGATTCAGATTTCTTTCTTTACTTAAGGCTAGAATGATCATTTTTTTAATGTCTACGACCTTTCAATGGCAATTGCTTTTGAGTTGCTACCAGACACTATCGCAATGGAAGGATTGGTTTGGCTTGCCATAAAACCGGTTTAACCCACCATTTCTTTTGAAATGCCTGTACCAAGTTAGGACCATTGCGACCGACAATTTTGCTGGTGGTTTCCACCTGATTTGTCTTTTTGTCACTTGACCACTCTGTTCGGTAATTTTGTTATCACCCCAATTTCATAAGTTTTTCGGTTGCAGCGAAATCTGCCAAACTGACTGAGCAACAAATTAGACTATTTGGGCCACAGATGGAGGTGGTTTAAGCTGTCCCGGAAGCTTCGATATAGCATGGGTGAACAAACTTAATGCTGCAAAAGTTATTAACTACCTACTTTGGTTATACATCAACAGTTGAAATTAACTTATCTGATTAACTACCTACTTTGTCTTTGGTTATACATCAACAGTTGAAATTAACTTACGTGATTGTGTATTCGGTCTATAAACTTGATTTTACTTCAGAAAATTTGGCAAAATTAGAGAACAAAATCAATGGTAAATCTTTTCAGATAGCGGTTAGTAATAAAAAATCCCGATTTGATAACTATACTGAATCTATGAGGTTTATGTTGTAAATTGAAGCACGGTAATAAGAAGTTGACGGATGTATTAACACGGTCTACTCGCTCATCCCGATCCTAGCCTGAATCAAACCTATGATTGATTGATTGATTGATTAATTGATATGGGATTTTAACGTCACTTTCAGCAGTATTTCAGCTATCTCATGACAGTTAGTTTTAGTTGTTGAGGAAGCCGGAGTGCCCGGAGAGAACCACCGACCTTGGGCAGGTAACTGACATACCTTATTACTTACGATTGTATGTCGGGTGCATCCTCTTTTGTAATGTACAATGTGGGGCGCGAACTCACACCGCAGTGGTAATAGACTACAGTGGTTGTAGATGTCGGATGCATCCTCTTTTGTAATGTACAAAGTGGGGCGCGAACTCACACCGCAGTGGTAATAGACTACAGTGGTTGTAGAGATAGTAGAATTACCTTAACCACTCGGCCTCTGAGGCCCCTCGAACCTATGATACCTTCTTATAATAACAATTGGTTGTCAAACGAATATGATAAATCAACTAAGCTACGGATGGAAGATGTTGACTAGTTGTTAGAAAATATGTTTAAACAATTATTATGATGCAATCTTAGTGGTGTTTGTATAAAAGTGAACAGATATCCAATACAAAAAATATGAAAGTACGTAGAGTAAAAAAAAATACATTTATTTACCAATTAGTGTATGCAGCCTGAAAAATAACATGAGTGGAAGATTCTACTGAAATGGTTGGATGTCAGCAATTATTTTAAGACCTATATATATTTATATATTCTTATTTTGACGGTCTTTAAGTCAGTTAAAGTATGATTTAGATTAATTAATTAAATTAAAATGCTAAAAAGAAAAGGGGTGACTAAAATACCTTCGCGCCGTACTCTCATGCGTCCTGACCACCCCTTTACAGTCTGAAATCCGGTGGTATTTAAAACTAACTCTCGTTCAGAAAAGATAAAAATGTCGATTGCAACGCGTAACTAGTTGTCAGGGCCTGATAACATGAAAATTATACTCTGTTATGTTCATGTGACGTATCTTGATATTGACAAATGATATTTTTTATTTTTTTTTATATTTCTCGAATGAAGAACGAGATTTCCCTGAATATACATGGTTCCAAAGAGTTTTGGATGTAGGCATTTCTTTATGACGAAAATTTTCAGGAAAAAATATACTTTTCAATTAAATATTTATCGATTCATTTGCAAATTCTGGACTTGGTATACGCAGTGGTTTTGACGAAATAAAGTATACAAAACGAGCGTTTCTACCTCGCAACCATCAAGGTTTACATAAACAATATCGATTTTTACTCACTAAGCCCGTGGGGGTCTTTGAATGGGTTTAACTGAAGGCACGCCCTTTTCCTTGATTTAACCAATGAAATCTTGTGTTGATGATTGGCCATTAGTGCGCATGTGCGAGTGAATGGACGCAAAAATTTCAGAGGAGAAGAAGCAAAGAAGACGTTCTTATATCATATTTAATGCTGTTTCTATCTAACATTTTAGTGTCGATGTTCGATTAGACTGTTTGCCACCTCCTATTTGACTTTTTAGATAAACTTACCCGTTTCACATCCATTTTTGTGAAACCGCAGTCTGTCTGCAGCGCGGCCTAAAAGGCGCCATCTTAGATTTTTTCAAATTTTATATTATGTCATTCTGACTTCAGCCATTTATCAACCATTAACAGCATGTAGGGCTTACGGCTACATTTAGAATTTTATCTTCTTTTATTTTTTATATTCACCCATTTTTTTTTTCTTTTGAGAAAGTTTGCTTTTCTCGTGCAACACGTGAAATTGTTTTTTGTCAGCTCACGTTCATTTTTATGTTTTAACTAATTAATTGCCTTTTTATTACATTCACTATATAAAAATCAAATATCTTTTAAACCCTCGTTTAAGTTGTAATATAAATTTCAATTTCAAGTAATATATATAAGTAGGTAATCATCCCCCACAGAGACGAATCACCCCGCTGCTTATGTCGCATAACAAATTACATAAGTTTCCCAGTAAACCAGAACCACCTCTGAATGGTAACATGGTTTATACACCTGCAATTATTGCTGATAGCAAAGGAATATATCCGAGAGATCAGGTTATTGCCACCCACCCCATAAGTTCACATATTAAGTGGTGATGTGAAAGAGGTTCTAATACCGAAGAAACACTTAAATAGGTAACTGAAAATATACATAAGAAAGTACATTCTTTTGGAAACCTCTGGTTATATGTTTGGATTGGGACGTGTGATTTGACAACTAAATCTAATCAATATATTTCACTTGCCTCGCCTGGCTCAGACTCTGCTGTCGAAAAGATTATTAAAGGCCTGCAAGAACTAGTGAACTTCGTGCAAAACAACACTGACTGTAAAATAACTATTTTGAAACTCCCGGTATATTCTATTGTCAAATATAACAAATACAACCATCATAAAAACCCAGAGGAATTTCGGGATCAGGACATCGAATTAGATCAACAAATACGCAAATTAAATGCATTCATAAGGAACTCAAACGAAATAACTAACTCAAATAGCCCTATATTCTCCATAGATTTACAATCCCATAGGAAGATAAAATTGAAATCTGGTAAACATAAAAAAAACAAAAATTATTACAACTTTGATTTGTACAAGGACGGTATACATCCACATCCTACCTTGGCAAAATACTGGCTCAGAAAAATTACTAATCAGATGAAAATTAACTGTTGGCAGTAAATCAAATCTAAATTGTACTGAAATCTTATTTTTAGCTGTGTTAACATCGGTAAACTAAATAACTCAAAGTCTACAGTTCCTAGGTTGTACGTGATATTAACTTAATCTGGTCAGCACGGAGCTATACCAAAAACGTATTAGTGCAACAAGTCGTATTCAAAGTTAACGTCTCTTCAAATTTAATTTGGAAATCAGCTGTTCTCCTGTCAACATAGATTCTACAATTTTATTTTAAATTGGACGTAAAGTTTATTTGGTCAGCACGGGTTATTCCGAGCTATACCAAATATTCTGGACATATAAGTCATAGCTAGAATAACATTCTTAATCAAATTTTGAGAGATATTTAAGTCAGTCAGCACGGGCTTTTCCGAGCTTTACAGCAGTCACCTATTTTTCTTTAGCGTAAACTACAATGCCTGAAAATATAGTCAGTATGCAAACGAATGATAACAAAAGTATGATGGCACTACGTAAAAGTCAGAGAACATCAAATTCAAATCTACGCAGAGTTAGTCTGAGCCCAATTAAAACACAAACTTAAAATAGAAGTTACCAACTAAATAGAAATAAGGCTATCAACAAGAAGTTAGACAACTGTAGTTCAGATCATATAAAGGTGGATTATAAACCAAAGAACAATCTTAGAATTCATGTAAGCACAACTGCTTCTGAGCTTA
The DNA here is from genome assembly GCA_002080025.1 of Modiolus philippinarum. Classification (NCBI taxonomy): domain Eukaryota; kingdom Metazoa; phylum Mollusca; class Bivalvia; order Mytilida; family Modiolidae; genus Modiolus; species Modiolus philippinarum. Next base: position 20,055 of record MJUU01049707.1, read on the forward strand.
TAAAACAAAAATTACCTACAATATGCAATACTAGAAACATATACTAATAATGAAGGTCTTGCTATTGTCTATGAAACATCAACAGATGAAAGTAAAGTGGAAGTAGAATCAAGATTTACAGTTACCAATATGTTACAATCTGGGAAAGCTGGCAGTCAATCAAAGCTTACAATTAATAGCTATCATACAAGCTCATCGCTACTGGTAAATGGGTCCATACTTAAATTATTTGTTGACAATATACTTCCAAAAGTGGAAAAAGCTATACATGACAATTTTCATAGTCTCAGCAACATGAATGAGCAAATACAGCAACTCACTCTAAGTAACGTAAACCTAGATCATGATGTGGAAGCCCAACTACATAATCAAATGCAAGCTGGCAAACTATCCATACAATACAATAATTACGAGTCTACGACAAACCCCGAAGCTCTGAACCTTTGTGAGGGACGAGAATATATATATTCCACATGTCAACATCCAACAGGAGCAGAAACAATAGCATGTGAAGAGTGTAATGAATGGTTCCATTTTGAATGTGTAGGGTTAACCACCACAGATGTAAACAATATGGCAGGAAAATTAGATTTTGTTTGTAGACTCTGTATTGATAATCAATCATATGCAGTATGTATGGAGGAAGGAACTGAAATTAAAAAAAATTAAAAACTGTAGATTAACTCAGTGAAAACCAGCAAGCTGAAGTGGAAACAAAAAGTTCAACTTTGCCAGTCCAGGAAGCACGGATTACTCCGAGCTGTACTGGACCAATAGTTAAATCAAAAACTAGCTTGAGTAATGAGAGCTCAAATATAAAACAACAAATGTTAACGCCAGTCAGCACGGATTTCTCCGAGCTATACTGACTATGATAGCGACTCAACACCGAAAACTACATACCAGCAGATTGAAGAAATATCTAAGTCATCGAAAGAGAAGCGATCCAATAAAACGTCTACTAACAGTAGAATAACAAATAAAAACCTACTGCTGAATGAAATCCAAAGACTATATATTATTGATTGGAACGAAAGCTAGAAGATAGGGATAAAACCATCCGAATTATGGAACAACGTTTGAATCAACTGGAATGTAAACAACAAACGAGACGAAATAACCAACATGATAGTATATACCATTTAGAGAACTAATCATGTCAAACAAACTGCCAAATGCAACATATAATGAATAATGTCAGAGCCTTAGAACATCAACTAACTCAACATATGTGCATTAACACGGCACTTACTACTCAGATGGCCATGCAATTACAACAAGCTATGCTTACTAAGCAGTCGACTACAGGGCTACCAAACTTCAATATAAACATTCCAGCTCAATATCCATCTAATGATCAAGTTAGTGGAAACCCTTATCAAAATCAATATAATCAAGCTATAGAACAGGCAATATTCCATACTCTACCTACCAGGCCGACCTCTTTCGGTCAAACTTCAACTCATCAGTCACAGCACTATCCAACTTTAAATCCTTACATTCCTCATCAATCAACAGGTATGCCACCACCAACACATGGACCAGCGGTTTTTTACACTCAGCCAAAGGCAACAGTTCCTTCACAAAATGTATTTCCGCATTTCCAACCATCGCAGAATATGCTACCACCACCACCACAATATATACAACCTTTACAAGCTCAAACATCATGTGGTCCAGTGCCTTTTCCAGTAACAACATATACCCCTTCATCAGTTGATCATGCACATTATCGAAGCTCTAGTAGCTACAACCAGAGTAGTCATGTGGGAACAGATTTATGTGTGAATACAAAGTCAACAACTGCACATAGTGTCTCAAAACCAATATATACGTCAAGTTCTATAAGCATCCAATCAAGAAATGCCATGCAACAAGCAAAGAGTAACAGTATACCCAAAACGACTTGGACAAACCATTCTGATGAAAAAGACTTATACTCTAATCAAAATCTTAATGAGGAATCACAATCACAGTCAGCATGGATATGTCCGAGCTACACTGGACCTCAAGAATTATCTATAGATCAAGAGAAAATGTCATTTCAGTCATCACGGGCTTTTCCGAGCTATACTGATCTTACGTCAAATATACGAAAGCCAGAAAGTCACCAACAAGCGTCTTTTTAACCATTCCAAGCCTCAAAAAAGTACCACCGAATGTGAATCAAATATGCCAGAAAATGAATTGCAACAACAGAATATAACAATCATTACCTGTAACGTTGAAGGGGTAAAATCAGATAAAGAGTACCTTCATAGTTTAACTGACAAATAATCATTCATATGTATGGCACGCCAAAGCCACAAAAATGAGATAAAATAGCATTATCTCGGGTAATGCTGTCTTATCTGAATTTTTGTGGTTTTGGCGCACATTATCAAACATGTATTATCAGGTTTCCTCATTACCTCCTGATAAGTACTTTCAAATATTTTATACATAGGTCTCTATGCAATCTATATGGTAATGATGTTTTATCTCAAGATAACATAGCATTATCTGTTAATACAGTTTTTTCTGCATGTTTGTGGTTTTGGCGTGCTAGTAAATGTATTATCTGTTTTCTAATATCAACCAATCAGACGTAATATCTATGGGAAACTGTATTATCTGATTTATGTAACTGTATTATCTGATTTATGTTGAAAGCAATCAGATGTAGATAAATAAATTTCAATAACTTATTAAATTCAATCTTTTTACATCAAATTATCTTTTCTGAAAAACTATGTAATAATTTTAAAATTGTAACATAATTTCTTTTCTTTTTTTTTATCCATTTGCCATTTGTAACGAATTTTGTAATATTGTGTGCATATATTATTCTGTATTTTCTCTTTGTCGTTGTAAAATTAGTTTATGTGAATAAAGTCTCGTCAATATATATTAAAAATTACAATATCACAATATGTCATCGTTAAAATTACCTGTTTTGACATTCACTTACCTGTGATCGTTGCATGAATGTATATTCTATGAAATATACATACGAAATATACATGCTAGTATGACCTCCACGCAGAATTGAATACATGTAATTGTTTTTTAATTAATGTTTGCATAAAAACATTACTTAAATGGATCTTGAAAAAAAATAAGTAATTGTCTGATTGAATCTAAAGTGTGAATTTGAGATATATAATATATATATTCTTTTTATTTTTATCTTTATCAAGTGTATGGAATGTGTATCTGCATGAGGCAGTCTTTTTGTTTGCAGGTTTTGTGTTTATTTATCAAGATTACATTGTTATTTATTTTTATAATATCAGAAGTTTAAGAGCTCTTGTGCACTCATGTTTTCTTGTTAATTTGAACAAGCTATGACTTTAAAAATACCACTTACTTACTTACTGGATGTTTAGTTCAATGAAACGGGGGGTATGGAAATCTTTCAAACTTTTGTCTATTTCTTGCAGGATCTAAGCAAAGTCTGTTTTTATATGATAGTTTACAATGCTAACTTTAATTAAACCTTATTTATTTATTTATTTATTATTCAAGGGCGTCCGAGACCAGGAAGTAAATTTTGTTTCTCACAGAACACTCGGATGAAAATAAGTGAGAATGTTAACAGTGATAATGAATCTATGGAATTAATAAAATATATATTAAAGAATATATCAAGTGTACACTTTTCACATTTTTAAATTTTTCAGTTGCTAGTAGTCAAGGAATCGTTTTCTTAGCAAATGAAATTGCATGTAACATATTAAGACGGATGTTCTTCAATGGGCACAATAAATTATTACATACGGATCGGACATCTATCATAAGATAGTTCATTACCTGTTAACAGATAAACAAGTTTATTACCAGTTATGATAAGCAATTTCATTACCTATTACCTCCAGGAAAGAATGTTTTATATCTTTATTGCATAGAGACCTATGTAAATTTTTTTTATATTTAATTATCAGGAGTTAATGATATTCTATCTGCGCCAAAACCACAAAAATACAGATAAGATAGCATTACCTGAGATAATGCTATTTTATCTCATTTTTGTGGCTTTGGCGTGCCATACATATGTGTTCAAGAACATTGGCTCTGGTCCTTCGAATCAACCTATTTCAATGAAGCATTACCTAATATGGATAATTATACTAGATGCAGTGACTGTAACAACCCAATCAACAATTTTCAAGTACCTAGAGGCAAAGGCGGAATATCAATATTGTGGCCAAAACATTGGAATAAATATGTTAAGAAAACAGTATTAGGTAATGCGAGAATTATAGCCATCGAAATACAGTGTACAACCAATCCTGTATGTCTGATAAACGTTTATATGCCTACAAAAAAGGCTAACTCTGACCCTGAATATTTGGAAAACTTGGACATTATTCAATCAATAATAGACAAATATGAAGGCACACATTCAGTGGTTCTTTGTGGATGGTACATTGGTACATGACAGGAACAACAGCCATGACAGAAAACTCACAACGTTTTGTTACTGGCAACTATCTATATGTACATCAGAATATGAACACATTACCAACCTTTATCATAGCAATGATCAATTCAGTTCCCAAATCGATTATATCATGGCAAATTCAGACATAATCGAAACAACAAGCGTTCTGAAATACGATTCTCTTAATGTTTCTTCACACCACGCTGTTTCAGCTACAATCTCCAGACAATTGTGTTCTAAACCAAGTAAACACAAAAATACTAGTCAGCAGTCATTTAAACTAATATGGGATCAAGTTGACAAAGAAAGATATGAAAATATATGTAAAAACCTGATATCACAAGACCAAGGAATTTTTACATCAACTGATACCAATCAACAAATAGAACATCTAAACAGAGTACTACAAATGACAACGGAAAAGCTAGTTCCTAAACACTTAATTAAACTTAAAGAATTTAGAGGCAAACTATCTCCAACCCTAAGGAAACTAATCAGCATCAGTAAAAAAAAAACATAGACATTGGGATCAATCTCGAAGACCAAGGGGTGATCATCCGTTGTTTATAGAAAAAAAAAGAACGCAAAAAGAGCGTTACGCAAAAAACAACGAAAAGAAGCTTTTGAGGAAAAACAAAACTTCTTGCAAAAATTGGAAAACAGTACAGACGACAAGGCATTCTTTCAATTAATTCGAAGACATCAGTCAGACATTAAATTAACACCACCTGAATCAATTCAAAAACAATACAAAATTGGAAAAAGTGAAAGTCAGCAGAGGGAAATTTTTGTAGAGCATTTTGAAGAGTTAGCAACTCCAAAACGTAATTCAGAATATAATGACCAGTTTCTCGAAATATGTCAAACAAGAGTTAGCATCATGAAAAAAATATCAGCTAATACTCAAAAGAAACAACATACAGTTTCGATAAAGGAAATTAAGAAAGCAATTCGAAAGTTTAATAATGGTAAATCAGCTGATGAATGGGGTATAACAACAGAACACATAAAATATGCAGGTTCTGCCATTTACAGCATTTATCAGAGTATCTTTAATAATATCATAAAAGAAAGAAAAATTCCATTATCATTTAAATCAGGAGTAATTACACCTATTCCAACAGAGGGAAAATATCATACGACAACAGATAATTATAGAGGAATAACTGTAACATCAGTACATGGGAAGGTCTTTGAATACATCATATTAGAGAAATCGAAATTGGCAGAAAAAGAACAATCCAATTTACAGAAGGTTTATCTCCAAATATGGCAGCCTTAATACTTTCAGAAGTTAATTTTGAAACTAGAGGTCGAAACGCATTGTATATAACAACTTTAGACAGTCAAAAAGCGTTTGACGTGGTAAATCATGATGTATTACTCGATAAGCTTTACCATCTTGATATTGGTCTAGAATTTTGGGATGTTATTTTTTATCTGTACGATGGGCTTACATCTTCTGTGAAATGGCTGGGTCAGACAAGTTCAACTTTTGAGATTAAACAGGCAGTCCGACGAGGTGGAATTTTATCAACGTATCTTTATAGACAGTATCTAAATGCGCTTCTTGTATGTCTTGAGCACCATGATATCGGGGCAATAATTGATAACTTGTACGTGGGATGTCCAACTTGTGCAGACGATATAGTGTTGTTATCAAATCAGAAAGAAGAAATGCAATTAATGTTAAATGTGGTAAATGGATAATTATGCAGAGGATCATAGAGTAACAATTAACCCTAATAAAAGTAATAGTATCATCAAAAATGGTAACAAAGAAATCTATAGTCAATTACAAGCAAATCCGTTTAATTTGGGTCACAACTTAATGGAAATCCAACAAGAAACAACACATTTAGAACTAACAAGATCAACAAATAATGAAAGTTCAATAAATATAGATGATAGGATAAAACTGGCAAGAAGAACACTATTTTCACTTATCAAAACTGGAGTCCACGGAACAAATGGCCTGAACCCTAGAACCTCCTACAGGATATACAAAACTTATGTAAAAAAATCAAGATCTGCTCCATATGTACTGTTTACCGCCACTTTCTAATATACTAGATAAACCACCAAGTAAATTAGATTGGAAAAGACAAATAAAAACAGCTGTAAATGAATATTGGTCTATACTATTAAAAGATGAATGTCAAGAAAAATCAACTTTGGATATGCTTACCATTGATATACTGGAAATTGGCAAAACTCACAATGTCTGGGATACTATTGAGAACTGTACATTTGAGGTCAAGCAAGCAATTATAAAAGCAAGGATTTTAACGGGAACGTATATGCTTCATGTACATAAAGAAAAATTCAACAAGTTTGAGATAGATCCAACTTGTCAAATCTGTAGATTGGAAGATGAAAATATTATTCATCTGCTTGTAAGATGTCCGGCCTATTACGAAATCCGAAATTTATATTATACAAAAATTAAAAATATTGTGATGGAAAGGATTGGGGTAGAAAATTGGAATAAAAACTTAAATACCAGTAGGAAAGTGTGCCAATTAATTGTTGATTGTAACCAACTAACAATTGAAAACTGTTTACCAAATGAAGCAAGTCTTGTCAGTGAAATTGAGATTATATCAAGGAAATTTTGCAGTGCCCGCAAAAAGGCTCCATCTGCTGAACATTATTTGAGGAGTCTTTGTGGGTGTGATGTCTGTTTTAGATTTTAAATATACTTAAAGAATTTTAAATATACTCAAAGATACTTTTTTCAGTTTAGTTTTAAGTATAGAACTTTTAATTTTTACTATTTAAAAATAGTCAAATATTATATTAGGTTTTGGTCAGTACGGATTTTTCCGAGCTAAACCAGAAAACTCTTATCCCTTGTATATAAATGTTTAAAAATGGATAACAGGAAACACCTACAATGGCTGAAAATTATAATTACATGCAACAATTTGTAAGGGAACTACACAAAAAAAACACGTTTAAGACAAAAGACAAACGTAGACAACGATAGGAACTCGGGACAGCCGGACTTGGTACCGGCACTAGCAAAAGCCATCGGTAGGGTTAAACCGGTTCCTTCCCTTTATCTGTCCCGTCCTCCTATAGTATAAAAACATACGAATAAAACCCAATACAGGTAGACTACTAACTCCATGACCACAACCTTGAAAGGAGAGAAAAAGACAATACGTAATTTTGAAAGATGGGTCAAGGAGTGCTCGCCGCTAAACTGCTGGCTAGCTCAAGGAGCCTAGTCTGCTGGTAGAACACTGTCGCACTACGGAAGAAAAATCAAACTCAAACTCAAAACTTCCCGAAGGGTTTGGTCAAGAATCATCATAAATTTCAGTAGACATCGACAGTATCAATGAGAGGCCAGTATGTGTGCAAAATGTTCAGGTCACTAGGTCTCAAAGCTAATTTAACGGATGCAATTAAGAATATCTTGCCGATATCCCCTATTACGTAAAGAATGTAAGTTACGTCCCAGTTTTTCTGGATTTTTAATCAATTTCTGGCATTTTTTAACAACATTTCCGTAAAATTGAGGACTAGAAATGCCCATAGTAATAAGCTGTTTACGAGTAACGCCAACATGTTCATATCTATTACAAAACTTCTTACTTATGAAATCTGTAACCCTGTTGTAAAAGTTTGGCTGTGATGGTACGGTTACGTTCATTGAAATCATCAAGAGTAGAACAAACTCGTGCGAATCGTACCAGTTGAGAAATATACACCCCGTAGGATGGAGCAAGGGGAATGTCGCCGTCAAGAAATTGGAAATTAGTAATAGAGAAATCAAAATCATCCCTTTTATCATATATTTTGGTCTTGATTTTACCAGAGTCAATAATGATAGTCAGATCCAGAAAAGGACAACATTTTGAATCATTGTTAGCTTTATTTAATTTCAGTTGTTGTGAACAAATAATGTCTACATAATCTAAAAACTGGGGATTATCAATAGAAAGGATATCGTCAATATACCTGCTGTTATCATTAAAAATAGAAATAAGTTTATCACTGTTAGGTATGATTCCGTTTTGAATCTCGTTCGTAACAGAAAAGAAAAAGATCTGCAATGAGAGGTGCACAATTTGTACCCATGGGAATACCTATGACCTGTTGATAAATAGTGTTGCCAAAACGAACAAAAATATTGTCCATCAAAAGATTGAGTGCATTAATCATATCATCACATGTCCAGGAACAATGATTATTATAGATTATATTAGAGAAGAATCCTTGCTTTTTGTTAGAGCAAATGAACTGCAGACAAGAAAATTTAGAAGACCATTTAATAAGTTATCCCAACTTGGATTTAATCAAACTATGTGGAAGGATAGTATAAAGTGTAGAAAAATCATAGCTATCGATAGATGAGACTGGTCTTTGAATAGATTGTAGTTTATCTAAAACTTCAATAGAATTTTTTACACTCCAAAAGTAATTTACACCAGAGTTTTGATAAGTTTTTTTCACAGTATTTAATAACCAACTCCTTAATACAAGTAAGTGAACTAGTTAAATGGATGGATAAATTGGAAGTAGAACACTCGCTAGATGCTGAAATAAAATAATGTTTGAAGGGATTTTTGTGAAGTTTCGGAACCCAGTACATGGTAGGTAACATGTTATCTTTAGGTGGAACTTTAAGCATTTCTGTATCCTTATAATGTTGTTTGGTTAACGTTTTTTCGTCCCAATTGGTACGTTTGAAAAGCAACGTTGTTAGAAGCCTTGTCAAACACATATTTTTTACCAACATCCTTCAATTTAGACTTAATTCTATTTACAGACAGCTTAGGAGGTGACTCAACATAATTATCTTTATAAAAATTTATTCTGTTATTCTATAAGCCAATTCAAATGGTGGAGGTGTAAGTATATGTTTAAATTTAAACAAATCGGTCTTTACCAGTACTCCGCAACTGGAGGGAACTACGAAACAAAGAAGAAGAAGAAGATCATGGGTATATAAGGAAAATGGCGCTGTTTCGAAACGATATAATTTTGCCTAGTAACATAGAATTAGTTTTGGACCTCAGCGTTTCTTATCCAAGAATCGTTACTAAATTGACCCATATATAAAGTATGTTAAAAAAACTATCTGTACATATAATCTTGTCTGGGTACATACAGAAGAGTTTTGTAGAAGGAAGATAATTTTATAGCACTAGATTTCCCGCTGTTTTCTTAGGAAGCAATTTAATTCAATTACATGTAATAAATCTGAAGCATACTTAAGCTATATACTTAGTGTTGTCTCTGTATGATTGACAGAACAAGAGACAACACTATTTTTCCAGGGATGTCCAAAAAACGAAGTTGCTGAGAATTTTATTTTTACAGATTGCCTGTATCTGCAGTGCAGATCGAATTAAAACACCCTTTAATAAGTGTAAAAGCAAATAGAGAACTAACAAACAATAGGTCTAAATAAAAAGCCAAAATCAACTAGAACCAAGCTATGCACGAGGGAGATACTCATTAGGTTGTACAAAAAGGAGTTAAATCGGGAAATTACCAATAAAACAAAACGATGATTTATTTGTCTCAGCACAAAATTTTACTGGGTTTCGTCTTGAAAACCTTTTCACTCAAATTACGCACTTCATCTTTTTTACTTTTTTGTTACCATCCATATCATGTCTAATCTTAATTATAACTTACTTGATTTGAACTACCCAATTCTTAGAGAATTTTGGAGACTTTGGCCTACTTTTTACGCTTGAATGACTTTGTCAATTTTTGTAGCAATTAAGTAGTTCTCAACAAGCCATTGACTTCAAACACAAAATTAAACAAATGCGACTCGTGCATATAATTTAGGTCAATGTCACCTAATTGTCCTGGATTTGGATAGTACTTATCAAGTTGATCTCGTTGTCAGAGCATGTTTAGTTTATTAGAAATAACTAAATACCGAACTTACTGTTAATGTTGTTTCTGCAAATATATGGCTATTTCGACAACTTATGTCTCTTCAGTGCAGATGAAATCTAAACATTTGGAAGACCATAAACTCAGAAATGTTAAACAAGTGTGGACCCAAATTGATGTCTCGCCCGTCCCTTCATGGTCACAAAATTGATGTGAATTCTCAAACTGACTAAATCAGAAAACTTAACATATTCGCTAGACTGTGAAATTAGGGTAAGTGAGAAAAGCAATAGAGCAGACTGTAATGAATCACCAAAAACGAAAATATCAATGACCACTTATAGATACTGAAAAACCAAACATGTTCATTAGACCGTGAAAATGAGGTCAAGGGCTAAAGCCAAATAGCAGCCTGTCATGTTCCATTTAAGACAAACCCAAATACCAAATACTATTGACCTTACAATAATAGATACTGGGAAACTAAACATGATCACTAGACCGTGAAATTGAGGTCAAGGAGAATAGCCATATGACAGACTGTCATGTACTATCTAAGACCAACCTACATACCAAATATCATTGACCTACCACTT